>JAOSBL010000004.1:28438719-28451095 GCA_027568915.1 Erythroxylum roraimae
AGATTCAATGCAAGGGGCGTGATGCTGTACCAGACAATGCATCTGTAAATATCTTTGTTTATGAGGTATGCTTCTTGCTGGAGGCCCCTTGGTTTTGAGTGCCAATGCTTGCATTTTTTGTTTTATTTCTGAATCTGATTGATTGTAAAATGTCAAAGTTCATCACCTTTGTATATTTTGCTTAGTGGTTGAATTATTGAATACTGTTACACAGGTGCTAATTCTCCTTCATTGCTTTTGCACACTTAGAAGTTGTTATTGATTGGGAGGCTATTTCTTACTTTTTCAAGTTATCTTTAAACATGAAATCCTCAGCAAGATCGTTGTTACACACGTGATTATTCTTTTATCCCCAGGTCACACAATTCCTTTCTCGTCAGAAGCATTCAAAGAAGTTTATTCTCGTCCATTGTACTCATGGGCACAATCGCACAGGATATATGATTGTTCATTACCTTATGCGTACTGTACCAATGTCTGTCACACAGGTTGGTTTTCATTTATTCTTCCTTATACATTATTTTGTATTTTATTGCATAAGCTATAGGTTTTCAAATTCTAATACTTGATGCACATACAGGCAGTAAAAATATTTGCCGATGCACGTCCACCAGGAATATACAAACCAGAGTATATTGATGCTTTGTATACATTTTACCACGAGAGAAAGCCAGATATGGTTGTTTGTCCTCCAACTCCTGAATGGAAGAGGTCTTCCGATCTTGATCTCAATGGTGAAGCTTTACCAGATGATGACGATGATGGAGGTCCAGTTGCTCCTTTGCATGTATGTAATTTTAGAAGAACAAACTTCAAGTTTTCAATACCTTCTGTGGCATGTTGATTGAAAACTGTTGATGTTAGCATTTTCTTGGCATTTTTTTAGCAACGTACATGCAATCAGAAAATGCAAGTACCATGTAAAATATTAGCTTCAAGTCAAAGTACATTGCTCTAACCTTGACTAAAATTGTAGTTTATTTATCGATCATGTTGTTTGCCTCATTGCCTTGAAATTCTAAGTAAGCATGCATGAAATTGAGCTTTATTTCCAGCTATGTAAGAGGTCTACTCTCCAATTAGCCTCAAGCTTTGTTTATACTTTATTATCCAAAAAGCTAAAGTTCTTGCATTAATGCTTGGAGGGTCTGGATAATCATGTGGACTGCATCATTTCTGCTCTATGTTGCCTACCTTTTAATGATGTATTGTGTTCATGTTTCTGCATGACTCCATAGGTTTAAAGTATTACTTTTGGTGGAACATACATTTCTTGTGAATTTGACAATCTTTCTGTATTGGTCTATACCTCGTACAAATTCAGGAAAATCATGAGATGGCTGTCATAATGACAAATGATGATGTTTTGGGTGATGAAATTCCTAACGACCAGCTGGATGCGTTGCGGCAGTTTTGCTACCAAACACTGAAGTTGAATGTTCCAGTAAGAAAGCCTCTATGGTCTTTTTGAAACTAAGTATATGCTGTGAACTGCTTCTGCCCGTAGTTTAGTTAATGTGATAAGGTTGTTTCATACGCATCCTTTGTTTACGTCTCTTAGTCTTTACATTCTTGTAATTCTGAAATTAGAAATTATTGTGGAAAATAATTTCCTATATCTTCATTGCTTTTGAACATGAAGTTCTTGTTTGCTGTTTTTCCTGAGGCTTCAGCAATGTTTGTATCTGTCTGTTTGGGTTGAAATGCTGTTGGTAATGCTCTTATTTCAGGGTCGTGGAAACATACAGTTCCCTGGATCTCATCCAGTTTCTCTCAACAGGTTCAATCTTCTTTCCTATTATGATTATGCCTCTGTGAATTTGGAAGTACAACTAATTCTTTGAGAAATTTGCTTTTCAAAAAAAAAATCTTCAAGAAATTTTGGATTGTAGATTAAAGTTTATCCTAATTGATGAATTATTTTAGGCAGTCTGGGGTTGACAACACTAACTGTTCTGATTTCTTTCTGGTCTCACTGTGTAAAAATTGTGAGATTCTCCTATTTGTGACCTTACAGGGATAATTTGCAACTGCTAAGGCAGCGTTATTATTATGCTACATGGAAGGCTGATGGAACAAGATATATGATGCTAATCACAATGGATGGCTGTTATTTGATTGATCGAAGTTTTAATTTTCGACGAGTTCAAATGAGGTTTCCGTGTAGGAGTACAAACGAAGTATATATCTCAACATATTCTTGACAATGGTTTCTGATATTTTGACCATACTATTTGTAGCTTTGTCTCCTGTTTCCAACATGTTACTTTCTTCTTGCAAGGGTTTGGCTGATAAGACACACCACTACACGCTGCTTGATGGTGAGATGGTTATTGACACTATGCCAGATTCACAAAAGCAGGAAAGGAGATACCTTATTTACGATATGATGGCAGTAAACCAAATTTCTATCATAGAGGTTGGATTCTCTATCAAATTCATGGCCTATCGTTACAGGACATTCTGTTGCTATTTTTACATGGTAGTATATAATAACTTATGTGCTTTGTCGAAGGTTTTAATGATATGAATTTTATTCATATTGCATACTAGTAAAAGTTTATCCAATGACTTTGTGGGACATATGGAGACAAGGATTCAGTTAATATTTCTGAACAAAGATGGGCTTAGCTTTGTCTCAATCTATTCCTAAAAGTATCAGAATGGATGCCACCTGATACTACATAAGAAGCTTTTCTTGCAAGCTTGCTAATGGAATAGGTCTGGTTGAAGGATAAGAAGTTAGTGGGCAGTCATAATTTGTCCTTTCTAGACTGGTTGGATTTTTAAAGAAGCATTGAACTCTGAAGTACTTTGTTGTGGTTTCAGGATACCATATATAGTCAAAGCAAATATTATCTTGACTTGTTAGAGATCAGTTGTATGATCAGATGCCTACTTTTGCTTTCATGTTATCTGAAAGGACATCTGCTTACCAGAAGTGTTTGGCTTTTGAAAAAATGTGTGCAGCGGCCATTTAACGAACGATGGAAGATGCTTGAAAAAGAAGTGATAGAACCTCGTAATAATGAGCGTCAGTATATATACCAGAGCAGGAATCCTTATTACAGATATGATCTGGAGCCCTTCAGGGTAGGTGTTAGTACCCTATACCTTTTTTTATGTTAATTGTATTGACTAATAATTTGATGGAGCTGTTTGGTAGGTAAGGAGAAAAGATTTCTGGCTTCTATCAACTGTGACAAAGCTGTTGAAGGAATTTATTCCTAGGCTTTCACATGATGCAGATGGTCTTATTTTCCAGGTGATTAAGATCGCTATTAATGGGGAGTGTGGAATTTTGCTCTTCCTGTTGACCATAGGTTATTTATTCTTAGAAAAGTTGATGTTGCCCCTTTCACCCCTGACCCTACCTGCCAATCTGTGTCCATTCTTTCTGCCTACATGCCCAATGTGTTGGATGCTTGGATTGGCTTCATTCTGTGATTTTGGTATTAGGCTCCATTGAATCGTTGTTGCTTTATTTTAGGGTTGGGATGATCCTTATGTTCCTCGTACCCATGAAGGCCTGTTGAAGTGGAAATATCCTGAGATGAACTCAGTTGACTTTTTATTTGAGGTATTGGTCAATCCTACAATGTATGTCAGCTATTACCTCTTAGTCTTATTCGTGGCTTGTTCTGATGCAAACTTAAATGTTTGAAGGTGGATGCTGAAGATAACCAATTACTTTATCTGTATGAAAGAGGAAAAAAGAGGCTTATGGATGGGAACAGAGTTTCCTTCAGAGGTCAAGGAAAAATTTATGTATCATTTTGCATTTTAATTTTGGCTGTATGAAACATTAATTATAAATTTATACCACTGTATGATAACTGATTGTTTATTTGACAATCATGGCATACTTATCTGCTTACCCCTAGCGCTCACTAATTATGTTGTCAGAACTATTCTAGGGAGATGTCTATGTAGTAATTTTATGGTGATAAGTTACCATTCAAATTTTACGTCAGTCCTTAAGGTTTGGAACATGACATGATTCCAGTACTGAGATTTCAGTTTCTGCAGATGGTGATCCCTCTTCCTATTCGGGCAAAATCATCGAGTGCTCTTGGGATTCAGAGGAGCAAGTATGGATCTGTATGCGTGTCCGGACTGATAAAAATTCACCGAATGAATTCAACACCTACAGGAAGGTCCGTATTCAATCACCATCTTATTATCTGCATACACTTCACGTTCCTTAATTCTCCGGCTTTAAGAAAAGGCCCTTGTTGATTTGAAAACAGGTGATGCGAAGCATTAAGGACAACATTACAGAAGAAATATTGTTGAATGAGATTCATGAGATCATTCGCCTGCCAATGTATTACGATAGGATAAACAATGATAGTAAACCACATCGGCAGAATGCAAATGCAGCACGACGAAGGTGATGTAGAATGTGTAAGGTTATGATCTGTTAGTGTTCAAAGTGATCTAATGGATGCAGATAGCCAATATTGGATGGTTGAAGCGTGAGAGCTCGTCTCTCATCCCTTCGGCTTTGAAATTTGGGATATACTCGGGCATATCATCTAGAGGGTTACTGGGATTGTAATTAGCTGCAGCTTTGTTAGAACCTCCCGTAGCTGTGTGCTGTGCTGGTGGGTATACACTTCCAGTTGGTACACTTAAATTAGTTCTCTACATTGAAATCCCTCTTTGTGATAGTTGTCCAGATGAGGAAAGTTAGGAATAGGATCACCAGTGTATATTTTAAATTCTTCACCTTTGATGCAGTTTATGTGAAATGTAGCAATTCTTTAGAGTTACAATCCAAATCCTTGGAACAAGTAGCAAACTTTTCTCCTTTATGTGAATATCATTCTGCAAATTTCCCTTTTAAGGCCTCTCTTGATCACCTCACACCATGCTTTTTGTATCCCTTTTAGAACTTCCTATTGTCAAATGTGGTTTTGAGTGTTTGATAATATCTCATTATTTGGATGACAATAGGTAAGGCCAAGATCGGTCAAGCCAAATTTGGTCAGGCCAAGATCGGTCCATTTATAACTCAAGTTATGCTCGACATTTTTAGCTTGAAATTTGGCTTGACCGAACTTTGTTAAGTACAAGATTAACCGGGTTGAAACTTAAATAAAATGATGTCGTTTTTCTTATTTTTGATATGGTAAAATTATATCGGTTTGTTTTGTTCCAATTAGTTTTGAAAGGTTTGGGTTTAGAATACATTATTTGGGTTTAGAATACATCTATAACACTAAATTAGAAAATTTTTAAAAGGTTTGGGTTTAGAATACATTATTCTCATTAGCAATTGTATTATTTGCGAGTAACAATTGTAAGATTATAGTTTTTAAAAACAACTGATTTTTAGTTTATTATATAGCAAGTATAAAGCCCTTACGAGTGGTCGAGTTGGTAGAATGGAGAGCATGGAGCTAAAAGGTCCTGTGTTTGAATCTCCTTACTTACGATCTCTTGATGGAGTCTATCGTACAGGGCTTGTCTAGTGTGAAGTACCCGATTGATCTGATTTATAAGTTATTGTGTCAATTCGCATTCAAAGGATAGTAACTACTGATTCCTCCGTGTTCTAAAAAACATTAAAATCTAAAGATTTAATATTAGAATATCTTGGAAAATAACCTCCTCAATGAATGACTTGTACTTTCATGGATTAATATCTTTTTTGTTTTTTTTCTTAATTACACCTTAAATATAAAAGTAAAATTTGATTTAGACGTTAAAAATATATTTGATAGGGTAGTTAGTAACGAAATATAATAAAATGTAATATTATTTTATTTATCTCATATTTTATCTTAAATAATAAAAATAAGTTACCGTCGATTTGAAAAATTTAGGATGAAATCTAAAATGATAAATATGGACTACTTAATATACTCTCAATAAGTTTTTATAATATCAATTATACTTATAAATATCATCATTGCCATCACACTCAGTCCGAAATCTCGCAGTGAAGTAAAGTTTAAAAGGTCTGATAGTACACAGCCTTACCCTTACATAATAAAGAGGTTGTTTCCGGCATACTTATAAATATGTGTTAACAAATGTTCTGTTCTATCAAGGTAGAATAGTTATTCATGATTATTATACATACATTATATTTTATTTCATCCATTTTTAAATAATATTTCACTATATTACGTTATGAAATATAAACCCTTTTATCTTTCTAAACATAAATTTTGTAATATTATATTAATTTACATTATATTAAAAACATGGACGTATTGGTAAATATCAGCGAAAACAGAGGGCTGATATATAATTTCTCAAAAGTTTAATTTCTTCACTAGACCTGAGTCCACCAGCTCGAAGCCTTCTTCTTCTTCTTCTTCTTCTTCTTCTTTTTACTTGGACTCCATAGATCATTTGAACCCTAGTTCAAGGTTTACTGATCCTACATATAATGAATTTTGAGTGAATCGAAACAAAATCATCTGATGACATCGGTTAGGGTTTTGTTGATTTGCTTTCTTTTATTTATTTCTATTATTTCCGTTCTCGGAGAGGAGTCCAAGAAGAATAAATTCCGGGAGCGAGAGGCCACCGACGACGCCGCTGGGTACCCTGAAATGTGAGTTTCATTGGGTGCCAATTTAAAAAATTGTATCTTTTTTTATGACTTTTTAGTTTTTTGTTGGTGTAATAAGTGGAGTGAATATAAGGAGTTTGGTTTTTCGTGTGTATAGAGACGAGGATGCCTTGTTGAATACAATGTGTCCTAGGAGTTTAGAGCTCAGATGGCAAACGGAAGTTAGCTCTAGTATTTATGCTAATCCTCTCATTGCTGATATAAACAGGTAGTGGGGAAACACTTGTTGTTTGTTGAGATGTTTGCGTTTATTGTTTAATGGAAAGTTTTAATTTTTTGGGTTTCAGTGATGGGAAACTTGATATTGTAGTTCCTTCTTTTGTTCATTACCTTGAAGTGCTAGAAGGTTCTGATGGAGACAAAATGCCTGGTATAACTCTTTTCTTGACTTCTATATGCCAAGGTTGGCTTTTGAAAATTGATCATCTGGGAAAATGAATCAGTAATGGTTTAATCAATATCTCGATATTTCGTGCATTTTACGAGTTTTGGGAGTGCTTTGAATGGTTTTGTACTGTGAGAAGTTTACATGGCTGCTGTACCGTCTGTTAGGTTGGCCGGCATTTCACCAGTCAACTGTACATGCAAGCCCTCTGTTGTATGATATTGACAAGGATGGTGTAAGGGAAATTGCATTGGCTACCTACAATGGTCAGGTGCTATTTTTCAGGTACTTTTTGATGGGTTCCACAACGATATAAGCTGGTTATTAGATGATATTGATGGTTTGATGAAGTTGTTATTGATTGTGTTCAGTGTTCTTTTTTATTTTATATCCTTATTTTAGGGTTTCAGGTTACATGATGACAGAAAAACTGGAGGTGCCTCGTAGGAAAGTTAGAAAAGATTGGTATGTGGGTTTGGATCCCGATCCTGTAGATCGTTCTCATCCAGATGTTCATGATGAGCAACTTATATTAGAGGCTGCCCAGAAGAAATCAGTACTACGTAAGTTTCTGGCAAATTAGGTCAAATTTGCATGTTTATCTTCTTCTATTGCCCGAGATATTGCTTGGCATGCACAAGGATTTTCTTGATGATTGGTTAAATGTGGATGCAATTCCTATCTATGCACTAGTAGCTTTGATTTTTAGTATTGCTATGCACTCAATATGTTTGCTTAAAGCCTGAAAATCATACATAGATGATTTGATAAGTACCACCATTTGCCATAGAGAAGGTGGAAATGAACATTACTTAGTAGCAGTTGCTTGTGGGAAAACTCCCTAAACACAAGTTTCTGAACATTTTTCTTCACATATTGAAACATCGTTGCAGTTCTGACTTCTGAAATTATGCTAGAATTCCTTAAAGAACTAACTGTAGATATATTTACAGAGGCAACTGGAGCTACACAAAAAAGTACACCTCAAATGAATGCTTCCAATGAAATTGCACATGGAAGCAAACATGAAATGATCACTTCTGATGGAACACATGGAAACACATCCATAACGAGTGACCATACAGTTAAAGAATCCCGTCAGGAGAACGAAAAGAAAATTGATGAGAGTCAAATAAAGACAAATTTAGAACTGCCTACAAGGATGAACAATTCTTCTAATAATGTTTCAGTCTTAATCAATGCTACATATACGGGAGTAAACACTGGGAGACGACTTTTGGAAGATAGCATTTCGAAGAATCCCCTGGGAGGCAGTTCAGAATCGAAGGACCACGCAAATGCAGAATATGTGGCAACTGTGGAAAATGATGGAGGGTTAGAAGCAGATGCTGATTCATCTTTTGAGTTGTTCCGCGATAGTGATGAGCTGGCCGATGAGTATAGTTATGACTATGATGATTATGTGAACCAATCCATGTGGGGAGATGAGGATTGGACTGAATCACAACATGAGAAATTGGAGGACTATGTGAATGTTGACTCACATATCTTGTGCACTCCCGTAAGTCTAATACTTGATAAAAACTTTAGTTATGAGCTTGCATCAAAGATGGTAGATTAGATTAAATATTTGGCCTTGAATTAAGTTTTTCTACTGTCTTAGGTCATAGCAGATATTGACAATGATGGGGTGACAGAAATGATTGTTGCAGTTTCATATTTCTTCGATCAAGAGTAAGATACCTTCAATTTTGTCACAACTTATATTTACCTTTTACTTCAATCTGTGCAATCAATCTTTTTTTTGGTTGAATTAACTTGGGAAACCTTCCCTTCTCTTGTGTTTGATGCTACTCTTTTACCTTTGGAATGATAAGTTTTAATATCTTTAGTGCATTCCTGATAATTCTGTACATTTGACAGGTACTATGACAACCCTGAGCATTTGAAGGAACTGGGTAGTATAGATATTGGAAAATATGTTGCTAGCTCTATTGTTGTATTTGACCTTGATAAAAAGCAAGTCAAATGGACTAAAGAGCTGGATCTTAGCACTGATACTCAAAACTACCGTGCATATATACATTCTTCTCCTACATTGGTTGACTTGGATGGAGATGGAAATTTGGACATTCTTGTAGGAACATCATTTGGCTTGTTCTATGTGCTTGATCATCATGGTAAAATTCCTTACAGATCATTTGGTTTTGAATTTTAGGGTCACTTTTATACTGGTATCTCATCCCTGGATGCATTCTCTTCCCCTGCTGCCGCTTAAACATGCTGAAATGCTAGCAGTCATACTTTGCTGCTACTTGACTCTGTACTTCTATTTTTGCTTGGAAATGGTAGTATCTGTTTTGATCCAATGTTTCTTTTCCACCAGTCTGAAGTTACTGTCTCCCTTCTTGGTTTTATGAGCAGTTGGAAAATTAAGGTTGTGAAACTGTGCTTTCATCCATAATTCATTGTTTCTCTATTTCAAACTATGTTCTCAGTCATTGCTTCTCCATTTGAAACTATGTTCTCAGTGCTTTATGAGCCTCCTTCCATGGCTACTTAGTTTTTTATTTCTTCAGAGAATAGTTGGAAGATAAGATGTAACTTTATCATTCAGGAAATTTGAGAGAAAAGTTCCCTCTTGAGATGGCCGAAATTCAAGGAGCTGTAGTTGCTGCTGATATCAATGATGATGGAAAGATTGAACTAGTAACTACCGATACACATGGCAATGTTGCCGCGTGGACTTCCCAGGGAAAAGAGATATGGGAGAAGCACCTTAAGAGTCATATTGCCCAGGTCAGTCATGACCTTGATTCATTCAATTTAAGCACCTCTGCACATTGAAGGCAGAAGGTACTTGATTTAATTGCCAGCACGTTGTAGCGTCTAGGAATTTTTTCCAATTTACATAAAGACCTCACCAGGTACCTTCAGAAGTTTGTATTGGAGTTAGGTATTGATGTACAAGTTAATATTTCCATTTTTTATATGATGAAGTTTGCTTCGCATTTGGAATAATCCAACATGGGTAGACGTACTTAAAAGTTCTTCATGATTTGTATCTCAGGGTCCAACAGTAGGCGATGTTGATGGTGATGGCCATACTGATGTAGTGGTTCCAACTCTATCAGGGAACATACACGTTCTCAGTGGCAAGGATGGTTCCATAGTTCGTCCTTACCCTTATAGAACCCATGGGAGAGTGATGAATCAGGTTCTTCTAGTTGATTTGAGTAAACGTGGAGAGAAAAGCAGGGGGCTTACTCTTGTGACCACGTCATTTGATGGTTACCTGTACCTCATAGATGGACCTACATCTTGTGCTGATGTTGTTGATATTGGTGAAATTTCGTAAGATTTCTCCAACACTTTTGTGTTTCAATTTGTTTTCTTTCTCATATTATTTAGTTGTGATTTGTGGATCTCTTTGTCACAGATACAGCATGGTCTTGGCAGACAATGTTGATGGTGGAGATGATCTCGACCTTGTTGTTACAACAATGAATGGGAATGTCTTCTGTTTCTCAACTCCTGCTCCCCATCATCCCCTCAAGGCAAATTTCCTCCAAGCTTTTTTTATGGGTGATTGTCTTTTATGGTCTCCCTGCATTTTGAAAACTTTGTGGTTCAAACTTTCAGGCCTGGAGATCAGCTGATCAAGGGAGAAATAATGTTGCATATCGTTACAATCGTGAAGGGGTCTATGTTACACATCCATCAAGAGCATTCCGTGATGAGGAAGGGAAGAACTTCTGGGTGGAGATTGAGATTGTAGATAAGCACAGATACCCTTCTGGGTCTCAAGCACCTTATAATGTCACTGTAAGTTTCTCCTTCCTGTGTGATTTTGAGTACTTGAGCACTCAAACATAAACCCAAAGAAGCGCCTTGCAGTTATTGATTCCAATTCAAACATCGCAGACAACCTTGTTAGTCCCAGGCAATTACCAAGGTGATAGAATCATAAAGCAAAATCAAGTCTTCGACCGTCCTGGAAAATATAGGATCAAACTTCCAACAGTTGCAATGAGGACTACAGGAACTGTCTTAGTGGAGATGGTTGACAAGAACGGACTTTATTTCTCAGATGACTTCTCGCTGACATTTCACATGTATTACTATAAAATACTGAAGTGGCTACTCGTCCTCCCAATGCTTGGGATGTTTGGTGTTCTTGTTATCCTTCGTCCACAAGAGGCAATGCCTTTACCATCTTTTTCACGCAACACCGACTAGTGGCGATCAATCTGTGGGCTGTCACAATTTGCACTGTTGGTTTTGCCAGTCTTGATGAAGACCTGGATCTTTCAGCTGAACACAGGCCAAGACTTTTCAAGTGGTACAAAGATTGTAGAGTTTCTGAGAAAAGTTTTCATGATCTTGACATTGAATAGGCTGCTTACTCTTGAATTTTGAAGATGAACAGCTTTAGCTCATCTCTTGACAATTTCATTTGTAACTTACTCTTGATTTAATTCTTGACACAGAAGGAAGGAAAAAGAAGTAAAGAGAAGGGAAGAAAGGATTGAACTTTCCCAATTATTTTTCTTCCATAATAAGATATTAGTGTATTTCTCATTCAACCATTTATAGAAAAGATAAAAGAGTTGCAAAGCATGGACTTTCATGTTATCCCATCTCTAGTGATAATGTTATTGTTTCAATGTAACTTTGTATTTTACCAAGTCGTTTGAAGGGTTCAGACTTTTGAAATCCAACTTTTAACACTTTTGAGTACTTAAAGATTCTTGGGATGTTCTTAAATACTTTGCCAAACTAATAGAATAGAACCTTATACCCTAACTTGACATGACTAATTAGTATATTTTTTAACCGAAGTTTTTTGTGTCACGTAGTAACGTCTCATTGCTTGACTTATCATCGTGTTCGAGAAGTCAGCAAAGACGTATTGGAAATTCCAAAGTTCTTTGGATTCCTTTTTTTAACTCAAAATGCTAAGTGTGAAAAAATATCTTCGTGAGTGACTCAATCATTTAACCATTTTGATTAAAGTTCACTTAACACGAAAAAATAAAATATCAACAAGCAATAGCATTGGAATTCTTGAATCTGTTCTGATATGACAAACAACAGAAACAAAAATTCTAGCTTTTGCTGGACTCGTTATTCTAACATCCGATTTGATATATATATTCACATGAAAAAAGCTCTCAGAAACGACAAAATAACATAGAATTCCCAAAGGGTAAGGAAGGTAGTATATGGTTTAGAACAAGTAAAGGAAAAAAAATAGTGATTCAAAAGCCCTGCAAGACAGGTCTTTTACCAAGCCTCTTGATTTCTCTGTCCATCTGCCCAGTAAGCATTAAACCAAACATCTTATAATCACACAGAAAAGACCAAAACGGATGCCCAAAAGTTGCAGGAACATTCCCTTCCACAAAGAAATGGCTGTACCAAGCACAACCATAACCAAC
>JAOSBL010000004.1:28451195-28471382 GCA_027568915.1 Erythroxylum roraimae
AATCAAAAGATATTGTTGTTACGTTAATTAAAAAAAGATTATCCATACCGATACATTTTTTAGTCATCGGATCAAATTAAATTTTGGGTCAAACTTAAAAAGTTTAGATTTTATGCTTTTATTAAAATTTTGAGTGTATGAGATTTAAATTAGGTTTAAATCAAGTAGGATCAAAACTCATTAAATTTTATATTTTTAATTTTTATTTCAAATTAGATCAGAAATTAAAAAATATATATTTTGGGTCGAACTAAAAAAGTCAAAATTTTTATTCTTTTTTATTATTTTTTACATTAGACGAGATTTAAATTGGCTCAATAAATTAATATAAGGTCCGATTTAAACGACTTGATCATCACCTCAAAAACAACTTTGTTTTGAAGAGTTTGAGAGGATTCGAATTGAAACTCAAACTTGAGCCATGCAACTCTTTGGTCGAATTGAAACGACTTGATTTCAACCGGACTCAACCGCGTATCACACCTAAAGATGAGTGTCATTTCGCCATCTCGTGCCTAAAAATGGGTGTGATGACATAATAAGAGGCTTAACAAGATGTTTCGGTGGTAGGTGTGTAATAGGACTTGTCAAGAACCACATGAATCGGTAGGTGGCTCCTCCTCTTGCTTACATGAGCTTCCCTTCCCTTTCCTTTAGGTCTTACCTACCCACTTCATGGATCTTACTCTCACCTAACCAGACTAAGAACATGTTTCACAACGTTTAACACTCGCCGACGTGTCGAGTCTCACCACAGCCTGCTTTTCGTATATTTATTAATTCATAAGTTCCACATTCCAGTCGTGGTTGGGGGTTGTTTCTCACATTAATGACTTATGGAGGACGACCGATAAGACTGGGCTTGACAAAAATTACCAACTCGGCCCGACACCTAGCCCGGCCCCATTTGACCAACTTTTGGATTATGCTTAAATTTTTATTTTTAATATTTCAAGTTTGAACTCAAATTCCAATTTTAACAAGTATCATCTAACTTGAAACTTAAATTTTTTAATTAAATTAAAATTTTAAAAATATATATTTAATCAGACTTGACTCGAACCTTATCAAATTTAAGACTAATTAAACTTGATTCGACTTAAGCTCGAGTTCGATCGAGTTTAAGTTGCTTATGACTAGGTATGCTTGATTTTCTTTGACCTAAATAATCTAAATTTTGATTAATTGTTGATTATGTGAGTTAGGTGGCTTTGGTTAATGAAATCTAATTTTGAAGAACATCTTTAATTGTTTAAACTAATGATGGAAAAGCTCAAGTAGTTCAATCGTTAAAATCTTGAGTCGACTAATTTTTTGGTTTATTTTTAATTTTTTAGTTTGATTTTATTTAATAACTTTTATTGTTAAAAATCAATCAATTTATTAATCGTTCAATTTCGTAAATTAATTAATTTTTATAAATAAAAATAAAAATTACTTTTTATTTAACTCTCTTTTTCTAATTAAACTTTAAATTCTTCAATAAATAAGAACAATCTTCTTCAGTCATATTTTAAAATTTTTAAATAATTTTTTGACTTTATAATACTGATTGAACTTTTTAAAACGTAAATTTTTTATTTTACCGATTTAACTTCTGGTCCGATCTTTAAAATATTATCTTAAAATTATATAAGAATTATATGTTAATTAAGTGGAATAAGAAAATCGCGAAGGAAGGCCCAGTGGTCATGGGTAAGAACAAGCTAATGGAAATTTTAGGAATGGTTATTGGTCATCTAACATCTAACCAGAGAGTATATTTTCTATATCTTTTTCACATTTTAAAAAAATTAAGTAATGATTAATTCTTCATTTATTTTATAATTATGTTAAATTGAAACTTATAAACTATTGGCTATATTAGTAATTTTAGTTTGATCTTCTATTGTATGTGATATGGTTATTGTATAATATTATTAGGACACACTAATAATAAAAGTTAGGTTTTTGAATAATTATCCTAAATCCTTTTTATTATCTCTTAATTTTATATAAGTTACTCGAATATTATATTTAGGGTTAATAAATTCAACTCTCTTATTAAGAAAATTTAGAAAAAATGCATAATTTTTAAATTTTTCAAAAAGATTATAGTTTTCAAATGGGTTAATTACCAAAAAAAAACATAAACTTTCGTCAATTTTTTAATTATAGCCCGAACTTTAAAAAATAGAATAAAATGTTCAAACTTTTAATTTTCTTTAATTCTAGCCAAACTTTAAAAAGTGGCAACAAAATATTCAAACTTTCAATTTTCTTCAATTCTAGTCCAACATTATCTGATGTTCTCCCGATGTCCTAAATCCTTTGTTTTTTATTTGTTCTTCTGACGTCCTAAACTGCTATTGCATTACAGTGTACTGCACTAGTAAATTCTTCGTGTTTATTTTTTCTGATATCCTTAATGTGAGGGCATCGAGATTGTGTAATCTAAAAATCAAAGGGTTACGGCACCGAGAGAACAAATTGAAAACTAAGGAAAAAAACTGAAATCAAAGCATAACGTCGTAGGGCTATGTAATCATATTTAGGTCATTTTTAAAGAACTACGTTATTTCATTAATTTTTATTTTTGCGTTAATTTTGACTAACGTATGTTAATAGTTAAGGTTTCTAAAATACACGGCAAGCTACGTCAACAAACTTAACGGAAACACTAACGTTGGGATAGAATTGAAAAAAAATTAAGAGCTTGAGAATTTTAGTGCTAATTTTTGAAGTTTAAACTCGTTATTTGAAATTTAAGTTTAAAAATAATAACAAGATACACGCAACATGAAAATTACTAATATGGTCTTAAATTGTACCTAACTCAACTTTCATTTATAATTTAAAATAATTTATTAATTTGAGTCAAATTTAATTAACTCGATTCAAGTTTAAGGATTTAGTTGAATTATTATGTAAGCAGTATTTGGTTGGTGCCCTCAAGAGGTGTGGCTCGATGTTTAAGAGCGGAGCTTGGCTTCGATTAGGTCCCAGGTTCAATTTTATGCTAGCCCCTCTTGTAAGAGCCTGGAGCAGTCAAGATTTTACCTGTAGGTAGAGAACTAGTTGGGCCCTCGATGATGAGGTACGCCCGCTTGGCCCGCCTGTGGGGTGGTGAGCCAGTTGGACCCTCGGAGAGATGTGCCTGCTTGGCCCGCCTATGGGATAGTGCGCTAATTAAACCCTCGAAAAGGTGTACCTGCTTGGCCTACTTACGAGTTTCCTCGAATCAAAAAAAAATTTATTTAATTAGTCCACGTATCTTATTCATGTCGCGTGTGTTTTATCTTTACTTTTTGACCATAGGCTAAAAAACGAATTATTGTTGCCAGGCATTACGTTACATGTAGAACGGGCCTGAAGTGATCTCTTCTAATAAATGGAGTCGGGGCTCCGGACCCAAATGTCAAAAAAGGCCACTATGACATGGAGAATTGGGCCGAAAACTAAAGATGAAAGGGTTTTAGATCATTAGGAGTATGTTTGTAGAAATTGGCGAGCTTATACAGTTTGATAGTTTAAATTATATTTTTAAGAATTAGTTTATAAATTGATTTTGAGTTCAAATTTAATTCAAAAATTTTATGAATCAAGTTTGGATTATTAAAATTTAAAAAAAAACTCATATAAAACTTATATCTATAAATATTCTAAATTTAGGTCAATTTATAATTATCATATGATAATTTCTTATTCATGAAAAAGAAAATAAAAGAAATAAAGTTATCTGAGTCTTTATATTTCCAACTACTAATTAAAATAAAAATAATACTTATTTTTGAGTGATGATAATATTAAAAAACTCTAATTTAGTTAACAACATCAACAACAACATTCAGTATAAATTTTGCTGATACACGAGTCTAGAGAGTCCAGTAGTACGCAGTCTTATCCCTAACTAATGAAATATTTATATTTTTAGTTTTATTTGACAAATAATTAAGTATTTTTATTTAAATTTAATATGATTTCATATGTTAAGTCTTAAGTTAATGTTAATATGTTACAATTATATTTTATATAATTATTAAAAATTTTATAAGATATGGACTCATCAATTGGATTCAAATTTTAAAATCAACAATAATAGTAAAGCCCAATATATGTTAGACTTTGAAATTAATGTAAATATGTAGGTTATTTTATTAAAATCCTTATATAACATTCTTTTGAAAGGTAATACACATTTAGTTTTTTTTTAACTTAAGGAGTTTAAATTCTTTAATTTGTATCATATTTTAATTAAAAATAATCCGACTTAGTATAAATCTAATTAAAAGCTTAAGGGTCGGATTCCTAAATTTATTATTATTGTTGTTGCTGCTGCTGCTGCTGCTGTTGTTGTTGCTGCTGCTATTGTTATTATTGAATAATAGTCATTAATGAACAATAATGAATCAATGATATTCATAAAAATAGGAGAAATAATTCATATGTGTATAGTAAATCTCTCTTGGGCTGCTTTAATGGTAATTTTTATATTTTCCATTTGAATTATTATGTGAATTAAAAAATTAAACTATTATTTTTTATTTAATCATTTTGCCAATATTTTTAAGTTTAATCATCCAAATTAAACTATATTCAATTTCTAAATTATATTAAATTTAAGTAATTCGAGTAGAGTAATATATTACAAGTATTAGAAATCCCTATGAAGGTATTTGAGTACTTGCTTGGAAATAATGTTTCTTCTCTTATGTATTGATGTATATGAGTGCTTGGCAATAATGTTTCTTACTCTTGTATGGATATATATGAAGGTATTTGAGTGCTTGGAAATAATGTTTCTCCTCTTGCATGGGTATATTCTTTTGTCTTGCTTTAGTAACATGCCAAACTCTACATTCCCTTTTCTTGGGATTCCTTCACTCTCAACTTTCTTGGGATTCATCACCTCTTGATGAATAATTGCAGCAGGTAACAATTTTTAAGGATCTGCACGATTCAATCTATATATTCCATGTGAGGCCTAATGGTTTCAGGGCACTATAGACTAATCATGGCCATCTCAGAAGACTCTACTTGTAGGAGCAAACTTGTGAAGTATTATTAGTTTCTGAGGACTCCATGAATGAAACCTCAAAAGATCCAAAGGATTGTATAAGAATGATCTGAACTGATATTTGGGTACAAGAAACTAATAGCAGTGAGCCATCCATATCATTCTGATAAATTGAACCAGCAGTAGGGAACATGCTCAGTTACATCAACCGATGCAACTTGCTGTCAGATAAGTAAAAGGGTAAATCCATACAAAATCTAAATAAACTTTTATTTTTATCTTTGATACTGCTTTATTTAGAATCAGCCTCTCGTGTGTATTGCTGGACTCTCCAAATCTCGCGTATCATCAGGATTTATAATGGGTGTTATTGTTGTTGTTCATGCTACTTTACACTTTAGCATTATTAAAATAATATTTATCACATATTAAATAAAGTGTAAAAATGGTATAAAATATCACAGTAATAAAAGAACGATCTCTTAAATTGATAGAATTACTTAAATTTTTATATTTTTATTTCCTTTTTTGTATTACTTATTCTTTTTTTACACTAATTGGTATCAAAATAATTAAAATTATAACAAAATTTAAAACTATGTCAATGTATAATATGTCTAATGGTGAAATAATATATAAATTAGGCTGTTTCTTCTTAGATACATGATATCATAAGCAACCTGTTGACAGTAAATAAGTGTGAACTTGCTACCACAGAAACAGTACTGCAGTATCAGAAACCACAAGCCAATGAGGCAAGAATGTGAACAAAGTTCTTGTGCACAGGCATGCTGGGTCCAAAATGGTGGCTTTGTTTAAAGTGGAGTATCATTTTGATGCATTGTTTTTGAATCCTGAGCAACAATATGACCAGTGTGTGTGGGGTAAAGGTCTCTTATCGATTAGGTTTTGTCCTTTTGCATTCATATTTTCTTTTGTAATGATGAGTTCTTACCCTTTTTCGCTTTCTACTCACTGTTGATTTTTCCTTTTGCGACAGTGTTCTTCAAGGGGAACTGGTGAGAACAACTTTAGTTTTGTGTAATTATGGACTATAATGGTTTTTCATTATAATAAGACATCATTATTTCATGCAAAATTTGTGGAATCTTATGGATACGCATGTTTGTCTTCCCACTTATTTGTTGATGTTAACCTCACCACTATATGTTCTTCTTCCTTTATGATCATATTCACATTCTTTGAATTCTACAATGTGATTACTTACTTATATCGAATAGAACGTGTTTAACCGAATTTTCTTCGTGTAAAAGTTGTTTTAACTTGGTCGAGAAGTTTACGTGGATTTAATGGATACTAACTTTGTATTATTCAAACATACTTTTAGATAAGACAATCGAAATGGGGCAGGATTTATGTAGATTTACTTCACTTAGGTTTCTCGCATTGCAAGGTTTCAAGGAAGGTCATCAATCATATGCAACCTTTTTACAAAAAGATTGTTTTTATAACTTAAACTTGCGACACTTCGATTACAAAGAAATAACTTTACCGATTGCTCTAAAACGCACCATCGCCATATATTGCTTATATTTCATAAGAGCAGTAATATGATACTGTAAGAATTACTTGCGAAGTAGCCATAACATATTTGTGTTCCTTATTAACAATGCTTATTAGGGTTCTTTTCAATGAGAAAATGACAAGAAATTTAAAGGGTATGGAAAGGAAAGCTCATTCTCACTGCACAAAAGCTTCAGAGAGACAAAAACTACAACTCTGACTATCGAATCTTCAGTTGCCCACAAAAGAACAGCAAACAAAACATAAAATATTGCCTCCATAGATCCAAAAGTGTCATGATCTTCATCTCTTTTTTTGCACGCTTCAACACTACTAATCTGCTCCTTTCCCTGTCATCACCAGGAAGACATAGCCTGACACGAAAAAAAGCTTCCCTTTCGGCTGTGAGACCACTTATCAGCTTAGATTTGCATTCCCATGTACACGAGCCAAAGCATCATTCTGATTTAGTAATGAATACTGATATGAACGGATCTCGGAATCCGAAATTTTTCGAGTCCAGGTCTGAGCTCAAAGGTTATCGTTTGGTATTCGGATGTTTAGACTCCAACTATCAATTTAATGAAAATTAGAATGATAAAATATTAAAATGTAATATTTTAGAGGAGGTAAAGAAATAGAGTTTTTAAAATTAAAAAAAGTTCATTCTCTTACATTTTGATTAAAACATTATCAACACTTATGATGTGAATATTATATTTGGACTAAACAAATGCCACTCAAATAATTTAAACTTTTTAATTATACTCGATTAAGTTAAACTCGATTTAAATAAACAATTTAAAAAAGGGTTAATTATTAAAAAAACTCAAATTTTCGTTAATTTTTTAATTATAACTCGAATTTTAAAAAGTAGTAATAAAATATTTAAACTTTCAAATTTTTTCAATTATAGCTCGAACTTCAAAAAATAACAATATAATATTTAAACTTTCTTTTTTTAATTATAGCCTGAAATTAGTGTTTCCATTAAGTTTGCTGACATAGATTGCTATGTATTTTAGAAACCTTAATTATTAATATACTTCAACCAAAATTAACACAACAAATAAAAATTAATGAAACGACGTCATTTAATCACATAATTAAAAAGATGTCGTTGTTTAAAAATGACCTAAATCAGATTACGCAGCTCCAACGATCTTACGCTTTGATTTCAGTTTTTTCCTTCTTTTTCAGTTTATTCTCAGGACACCCTCACCCTTCGATTTTCAGATTACGCAGATCCGATGCCCTCACACTAAGGTCATCAGAAGAATGAATTAAAAACGAAGAGCTTACTGGTACAGTACGCTGTAATGTGGAGAGTAGTTTGGGACGTTAGAAGAACAAAAAAAAAAACAAAGGGCCAAGGGCATCGGGAGAACAACAGATAACGTCGGGTTCTAATTGAAAATTAAAAGTTTGAGTATTTTATTGTCACTTTTTAAAGTTTAGGCTAAAATTGAAAAATTTTGGACATTTTATTGCTATTTTTTAAAGTTCATACTACAATTAAAAAATTGACAAAAGTTTAAATTTTTTTGATAATTAACCCTTTAAAATTTATAATAAGTTATTAGCTTAATTCAAATGTAATTAATTTTATTTGAATTTAAGAGTTGTATTAGAGCGTTATGATTTTTACATAATTAATCAACTTTTTAGTTCAGTTTTTAATTTTCTAGTTCGAGTTATTTTAATAAATTTTATTGTTAAAAATTAATCAGTTAATTAATTAATTAATTGGTTGGTATTCATAAATTAATAAGCTCATATACATTAAAGTAAATTAATTAACTTTTATTTAATAATTTTTTAAATTAAATTTCAAATTTATCGAGTCTTTTAAACCTTTTTTTTTTAATTTTATCGAGTTAAATTATGATTTAGTTTTTAAAATATTGATATATATTAAATATATAAAGAGAACATTGGAATCGGAGAGACAGAGCACTTTGAAGAGAAGATAATATATATATGTCTGAAATCTTTGTCTTCCCACTTATGCTACTTGTGCATATCCACTGCATATCCACTTTGGAAATGGGGACTTATCTGAACCCTAGAAATACAAGCCCTACAACATATAGACTACCATATATTACAGAGCACAAAATCTTCACATAATCCATTGTCTTAAACCTTGTAAAATCATATTAAATATATGAATCTCCTCTCAAATCAGCCATTGATCACCACCTTAGTAAGTTCTTATTGTCTCGTCTAATTAATATTTTTACAAGATCAAGTTATATAAAAAGTGATTGATCTAAGAGAAAGTATGCAAAAAATAGGCAATACTTCAGTAGAAATCTCGTCGATACGTTGAGTTTGTGGGAGTTTAATAGTACGCAATCTTACTACTAATTAGTAAAAAGGCTGTTTCCAAAATTAATACTTACTAAATAATGCAGTTAGGTTTGTTATTGAAACCAGAACATTATTACAGTTAGGAGTAAAGCTGCGTATTATTAAGGTCTCGTTTGGTAGACAACCAATCAGTTATTGTCATCAACTATTTGACTTTTCAAGCAGCTATAAAAGTTGTTTGGTGAGTGACTCTTCCAATAGCTGATTTAACATAAACAACCATTGATAAATCAATCAATCAAAATTTTAAGTATTAAAAGTCAATTTTACACTTTATGCAGTTATAGGTTAGAAATAAAATGTTGCCCTTAAATGAAAATGAAAATAGAAAGAGTTGTATAAATTTTTCATAGATAATGAAACAGTACAGGCGAACATGACTTCTCTAAAATCTAAATTCTTATAAGAATATTTAACGAAATACTAAGATATATAATATTCATACCCTTATAATTTTTTTAAGTTATGTCCTCGTAAGTCATTTTACACATAAACAGCTAATACTAAACAGCTAATTTTACTAAACATCTCTAACAAACAGCTAATGCGATCTGCTAGTCAAATCAGCTAATAGCTGATAGACTCATTTAATAACTAATGTAATCAGTTGATTGTCAAACATGACCTAAACCTTTTTAGACATTGCGCCTCATCAGAATTTCTACTAATTAAACCTAAATTGCAATATTTACAATTTTAAAATAATTTCATTCTTTTGTAGTTTTATACTTTTATTCCATTAATGTTTTAATACAACTACGTACAGGACAGAGGAGCACTTTACGACTCTTCACCCATCCTATTCCCAGGCAAATATACTCTCTTTTTCTGTCTTCAACACACACACACACAAGTGTTCACACGTGCGAGTTCATATCCTTATGAGTTCATCATAGTCTTCGAAGAGTGCAGGAGAAGACATGATCATTTATGGGACCTCGTGATACCCAACTGAAAGAGCAGAGCTGTGGTGGCTGCTGGTGGTGGTGGAGGGTCAAGGGTGACGGTGAGATGGGACCCGCTTTGTACACGTGGAGTTATGAGTCAACTGCAAGTTGTGGGCTGTGAGTAAGTATCTGTACCGAACACAGCCACTAAACTAAAGACGCCGGGTTTTATCTCGTGACTCACCGGCGGACCTCATCATCACAGTCACAGCTTCTTCTTTACTGCTCTTCAGTCTATTCTTAACTCCTCCTCGTACCTCTAGCCAATGCTTGAAAACACAGCTACCTTATCCTTCTACAGGATCTGTCTGAGATGTTGGTCCCGAGATACCTTTCGTAATTATCTTCGTCCCTTTAACCAAAAAATAAAAAATAAAAAATAAAAAATTCAACGGTTAAAAATAAAAAATCTTAAAATTAATTTGATATTAAACTATTATAAAACTAATATATAAATAAGATTAAAAACTATAAATTATAATTAAAAAATTATTCTTACCCATTTAATAAGTTAAAATTTAATTTAAAAATAGTTAAATAAAAATGAACTGATTTATTTCATTTTATAAAAATTGATTATTTTATAAAAACTAAATAATTTTTAATAACAAAAAGTATTAAAATAAGTTAATTTGAAAATTTTATTAAAACAGGCGAACTGATTTAATTTTTTAATCATTATTTTTTATCTTTATTGAGAATTATTAATGGATTTAGATTAATGAGTTGACAATTTTTTTAAATATAAAACATAATTAAATCTAAAATTTTGTTAAGAATATAAAACTATAAATTAAATGTAAAAAATTTCAAGATCTTGTAAATATTGGTAAGAGATCATTTATAAAACAGGTTCAAGTCACAAAGTCAATCTTTTTGAAAAAATATAATGGAAAGGTTGCATATATTGATAATCCTCCTCTAACTTTCACAAAGTAGGGAGTCTTATGCTCGGACTACTTTGTATTTGTTAATAGTTTAAGAGAGAATTTGGTTAAAGCTTTCCATTTAATTGATTTTGAGCATTAACAATTTTATAATCTTAAAATTTTAATTTTGGAAAATATTTTATTTATTAAAATTTCACATTTTATCCAACATTCACATTTTCAATTTACATGATAAATACAGATATCTGTAAAAAAAAGTTAAATTAGCATTTATTTTTTATTTTAACTAATATTATAAAATTGATTAAAATTTTAAAATACAATTTTTTATTTTTCTATGAAATATTTGATCATATGGTTATAGTCATTTTTTAATACTAAAATTGTCTTGAAGCATTGCATATTTCGAAAGTATGGTCTTAAATATCAATAATTTGATAAATAAAATGTCATACATTGAATTTTAATATTTTAATTAAATAATTTAAAAGAATTTTTTAGCGCCACCTATAGATGATTACTCTACTCTGAAATTAAAGTCGCCTTATACCTGATGTTTTAAAAATCAAATTGATTCGGTCTGTCTAATAATAAAATCTTTAAACTAGTTAACTTTTTTTAGGCCAAATTGTGTGATTAGCACAATCTTTAAATGATGTTTTGACATCTTCTATAAGGAAAAATTTGTGCTTATAAATTTTTAGATATATTAAATAAATAATTTAATATATCAAATTGTTAAATAAATTTTAAAAATATATAATAATTTATAGATTACAATATATCAAGTAAACAATTTAAAATATCACGAGACTCATTCAAATAAATGATTTTATTAATGAGAATTGAAGTTTCGTTTTGAGATGATATAATTTTATTTTTACATTCATTTTAATTCATTTGATGTTGAAATTATTTATTTTATTTGAAAGCAATTAAAAACAGTGAAATATTTTACCAATTGAAAGTTTTTTTTAATCATTGTTAAAATGCAATCACCAAGCATCAAATTTTATTTTATGACAAGGAAATGAAACTTTATAAAGGGACAATAAGCATATTTAAAGACTAAGATGCTGCTGGACCTTCCTAAATTCTGGGTCCAACAAATTTGTACCGAGTGTTGTTGTTGTTGTTTGTAAAAACTAGGATGGTAGATTATATCTAATTCAAAGTTAGCAAATTGGATTTAAATTAATTAAGTTTTGAATTGATTTTGGATATGAATATGGAGTCGAAAAGCATTAATTTGAAAAGTCCTACTTGATCCTAACCAATTTGAGAAATCAATGCCGTTTTGGTATATTTAACTAACATAAACATCGTTTTATTGACATTTTTTATTTTATAAATTAAAATGATTTTTTATATTGGTCTAATCCGCCTTAAACCAGATTCAATTTATAAATTATACACATTAAGTTGGCCCAAAGCTAGAACTTGATTGGGTTTGTGACAGTCGAGCTTAAGCCCAAGTTCAACTCGACATGACTCAACTTAATTTTTTATTTTTATTTAATTTAAAAATTAAAATAACTTCAATTTTTGTAATAATTATTGAACATCAAGTCAGGTCAGGTCAGGTAAAAGTAACTTGAGGCTCAATTTTTTGAAAAAATTAAGTTCAAGACTGTCGACGTAAGCATAGCCCATTGATCTCTAATGGAGCCCGACCTAATTGTCATCTCTTATCCCCATCATCAGTGTTCTGAAAACTGGACCGGTCATAGAACCGGTGGCCTTACTGGTCACCGGTTTGACCGGTTCAACCCGGTGTGACGTAATAATTATGCAATAATTATATTTAATTATAAAAAAAAATAAAAAAATAAAAAAATTGTCTGACTGGTTGGAACGGTCAGACTGGACCTATCGGACCGGTCAAAAACCTGTCAATTGACCGGTTTTGACCGGTTCAGACTAGTCTAATTGCATACCGGTTTTGAAAGATAAACCAGACCGGACCACCGACCGGTCACCGGTCGGACCGGCCGGTCCGGTCTGATTTTCAAAACAGAGCCCACCATCTACAACTAGTAAATGGAGATGAATGTGTCTCTAGAACATGAATTGTAGTTTCAAAAGGAGGCAAAAGTTTCCCTTTTGAAGAAATGGTTTGGTTTCATGAGCCTCTAGCTTTCAACCACTATTGTTGTCATTCAAACCTCACTTATGTGTTTCATTTTTTCTAATTTTTTGTCAAAACATTAAATATATTGTTATACAACTGATTATTAAATATATGGCTTTTTAGAAACAACCTCTCTGTTAATTAAAGGTAAGATTGCTTATTTTTAAATTTTCTCATATCTCGCGTATCAACAAAATTTTTACTGAATTGTTGCATTGAATCGGATTATAAATAATTTAATAAAATTTTAGGGTAAGTTATTTTTATTACTATAATTTTTTTAGTAGATTTGAAATATAAGAGCTCATTCAATAAAACATGCAAGAAGGGTTTTTTTTTTTTACAACCCATGTCTTAATTTTCACCGGGGTAAAAGTAAAACCATAAAAGACTTTTACTTGGTTAGACACAAATGGAGCAAAAAAGAGGGAAAAAAAACATGTAAAAAGCAAGAAGCTTTTTGTTTTCAAAGTAGCCAAGTTGAGGTCACCATCAACTTGTGACAATGACAGGGAGTGTTCACTGTTATGTGTACCCAGTTGAGAGACATTGATTGGCACAAGAAGGAGAAGAGAAGATAATTCCAAGTGAGGGAAATCTCCCCTACAAAACAAAACTTAGAAGCATGCAAAAGGAGACCTTGAAAAAACAGAAAGAAACTCAAAAACAGAAAAAAGGAAAAAAGAGATAAAAAAGAAAAGATAAAAAAAGTAAAACATAAATACACACACCAATCCCCTCTAGTGATGACATGATTTACTTTTGCTTTTCTTTGGGACAAGAATCTTTGAAAATATAAAGCCATAAAAGAAAAAAAAATAAAAAGGGCATGCAAAATTAACCATAATTTATGATATAATGACAAATTACATAATTTGGGACCTTGTTTATTAAATACGGGATATGAGGAAGTTTAGTATACACAATCTTATCCCTAACTAACTGATAGGTTATTTCTAAATGACCTATAAGAAATAATAATAATAACAAATTAAATTAAAAATGACCTTATTTATTTTAATAAATAGTATTTTAATTGGTTGCAGTGTTAAGTTTAGTTGCGTTAATAGATGGGATTAGAAAATAAATTCTTTTTGTTAAGAAATTTCCAACTTTTTGTAACTATTGTTGAAAATATTGGTTAATTTGAGCATTTTAAATATGTATTTTGTTCGTTAATTTTAGCTTAGGTCTATCAGAAACAATCTCTCTATTGGTTATGAGTAAGGTTGTCTATTAATGAACGCCGAGATTTTCACTTGTTGTAGTGTTTAAAGTATATAGATAATACAAGAATTTTGATGACAATCATATTAAGATTTAATTATATTATAATAAAGTTGATTATTACCAAAATTTTAAAAAATTATTCATTTATCAATAAATTTGTGATAAATTAAGGTTTGATTATAATTAGTAATATTATTAGAAGATCATATTTATAATAAATTAAATATTTAAGTTATATAATTTATAAATTATGTTAATATTATAAAATTGACTAAAAAAATTAAAAAATAATTTATCAAAAACTCTTATATCATAAATACAATTAATAAACAGAAACAACAGACCAAGAGGGACAAAAATGTGATTTCACCGGCGAGTGTCCCAATAAAAGAAAACAGAGAAAAGAAAAAGAAAAAGCAAAAGAAAAAGATTTCCTTTTCCTTTTTCTTTTCTTTTCCTTTAATTCTCCCGTTGGTTCCATCATTTTTTTTCCTTCACTTTCTCGCACTTTCTCGCTGTCCGTTGGAACCGAACAGTTCGTTCCACGCACAAACTCTCTCTAAACGGACTCTATCGTTCACTCTAACAATCACACACACGCACAGACAGAGAGACACACTCTCTCTCTTCCTCTGTCTCTGCAAATTACTAAGAAAAACAGAGTAATATGAGCAGAGAGCTCATTACATTTCACCGCCGGTTATGAATCCTGCCACCGGACCACAACAGCTTCAGCCACCGCAACCACCGCAGCCCCACCGACCCTCGACCTCGTGCGAACGCCACCCCGACGAGAGCTTCACCGGCTTCTGCCCCGCATGCCTCTGCGAGCGCCTCGCCGTCCTCGACCACTCGTCTGTCAACGCTGCTTCCTCCTCCCGAAAACCTCCGCTCGTGCCCACCACTGCCGACATTAAAGCCAACTTCAAAAACTCCTCCTCTGGTGGTTTTTTCCCGGTGCTACGTCGCACCAAGTCGTTTTCTGCATCTAAAAACGAGTGCTTTTCTGGGGTTTTTGAGCCGCAGAGAAGGTCTTGTGACGTCAGGGTTCGTAACACTCTTTGGTCTCTCTTTAATCAGGACGACGAGCGAAACCCATCCAAAAAGGAGCAATCTTGTAAGGTTGCTGGTGGTCCCGAGGTTGAAGTTGAGCCCAGAAAATCTACTTCTAGTGTTCGTGGTCCGGTTTTTGACAAAGAAATCCAAAGCGAGACTGAAAGTGACGAAAATGGTGTTGAGAATGTTGATGCTGTGAGGGTTTTAGACGATACCGCGAGAAACTCAAATGCTAACGCAAACCCAATTCAAGAGATTATAGAGGAAGAAGAAGAGGAGGAGGAGGAGGAGGACACATTGTGATAGAGCCAGAGCAAGTGAGAGAAGAAGAGCTCAAGCCCATGAAGGACCATATAGATCTTGATTCTCAAACAAAGAGAAGAGATTTTAAGGAGATTGCCGGGAGTTTCTGGTCTGCTGCTTCTGTTTTTAGCAAGAAGTTGCAACAATGGCGGCAAAAACAGAAGCTAAAGAAGAGGAGGAATGGTGGACCGGGGTCGGCGACATTGCCGGTGGAGAAGCCGATTGGTCGGCAGTTTAGAGAGACTCAGTCGGAGATTGCTGATTATGGGTTTGGTAGGAGATCTTGCGACACCGATCCGAGATTCTCGCTTGATGCTGGGAGGATTTCGTTTGACGATCCAAGGTACTCGTTTGATGAGCCTAGAGCTTCTTGGGACGGTTATTTGATTGGAAGAGCATTTCCTAGAATGCCTACTATGCTTTCTGTTGTGGAAGATGCTCCTGTTAATGTAGTTACGAGGTCTGATACTCAAATCCTAGTTGAAGAACCACCTCCATCTTCAATGGCAACACTAATGAATAAGATCAATGAGGATGAGACTGTTCCTGGAGGATCTGCTCAGACTAGGGAGTACTATTTAGATTCATCATCCAGGAGAAGAAAGAGTCTTGATAGGTCGAATTCAATCAGGAAGACTGCAGCTGCTGTGGTGGCAGAAATTGATGAATTGAAGTCTGTTTCAAATGCTAAAGTTTCTCCTGCAACTGTTGATTATTTCCATGGACAGAAGTTGGTTGTTCCTGATAAGGATTCGAGGGATTCGAACTCAAATTCTCTGCCTCTGAGGGACGATTGCTCGGAGAGTTTTGACATGGGGTTTAGAGACTCTGCACCTGTAGTTGCCAATGGTGATAGGAAGGAGACCAAGAAGTCGAGGAGATGGAGTAAAGCATTCAACATCTGGGGGTTGATTCATCGACGAAGTGTTGCCAAAGATGAAGACGAAGATCGGTATAGTCGTGGTGGCGTCGAGAGATCATTTTCGGAGTCGTGGCAAGAGCTGAGAAGTGAACATAATGGAGAAGCCATGAGAGGGGGTTTTAATCCAAAGGTTTTGAGAAGCAACAGCAGTGTAAGTTGGAGAAATTCCCAACATTTTGGAGTTGCACCAGCAACATTTGGTAGTGGAAGGAAGAGCAATGTGGAGACAAATGGGCATGCATTTGGAAGAAAGAAAAGGGAAGAGTTTGTGTTGGAGAGGAACAGGAGTGCAAGGTATTCACCAAACAACCTCGACAATGGACTGTTAAGGTTCTACTTGACACCACTGAGGAACAGTCGAAGAACAATATGGGGAAAGAGTAAGTCCAATCACGCACATTCCATTGCAAGGAGTGTGTTAAGGTTGTACTAAGAATTTGGCTTGTCCCATTAAGATGCTTCTTTGTTTTGATGTTGTTAATTTTGCTGTGTAAGAGCACACATTCCTAATGTTATTGGTTGGTTGGATTTAAAAAAAAACACTCTAATTTTGTTCCCTTTCATATGATTTGCTATTTGTTCTTCTTCTTCTTCTCCTTCTTCTCAAGTATCCAAATAACAACAAAAGTTCAATGTTATTTTCCCTGCTCTGTTTTTGTCTTCTTTGTTCTGTTCTGTTCTGTTTTCTTTTCTCTTTGTCCCATCTTGTTTCTTACCAGAACAAGAGAATAATGCTACAGATGTTCTTGCATTTTTTTGATTCAATTAGGTTGTTCTTCCCTGTTTCATGCTTGTCCTACATAAACTATAAAATTGGTGAAAGCTTAAGTTCAAAATCTTGGCATATTACAACAATCTTTGGGACAAAAAACAGGTCATGACTCATGATGTGGCCTCATGCACCCTCTGCTTTTTATTGGTCCCAAACTGACGGCGACAGGACAGAACTGCACTGCACTACCATTACTTTCTAAACCAGTTAATCAATGTTAATGGTTGTCTTAATCAGCCATTGTAATAGGTAATGGAACAAGATCAAGTGTAATCAGCTCTGTTTATATCAAAGAATCAATCTTGTAAACTCAAACCAGGAATTCTAGATTAGGAACAGCTCTTAAAGAGAGAGCCCTTCCTGATAAGTTCCTACCAAGCATTAGCATTGATAAAGAAGCAATCTTTTTTCCCCCCCTCCAAAAATGTACTCTTTTGAAGAAGACCAAAGGTCTTATTTTCCTCTTAAGTATAAATATGTTCTTGTATTTTAGCTTTTTAAAAATAGCATTAATAGTGCTTTAATAATATTAGATTTTGTATCTATTTTTAATAATTGAATTATTAATTTATTTTATATTATGGTAAAAAAATATGAAATTTTCTTATAGCTTAAGAAATTTTTAAAAATTGGTTTTAATATTTTTTAATATTTAGTTTTAAATTGTCTTTAAAAATAATTTTATTAGATTTTGGTTAAAAAGTAACCAAAAAGTATACATTGCATGAATATCATATATAAATAAATTAAATATTACTTACGTGATGATTCAATAAATTCAAAACGAACTAATGAGTTTTATAAGTTATTATAATTGTCTTAAATTATTATTTTAAGTTAAGTTTAATTGATTCTGATCAAATTTAAGAACTAAATTGAGATATCTTGTCACAGATCGAATATGAATGCTATCGATAATTTTCCACTAAATTTTAACATAATAAAATTTTTATTTTAAAATTATTTAAACATTAAATTTAACTTTTTTAAATTAAACGCTTTTCTGTATTAATTTTACATATTTGTTAATAACAAAATAAATATTATTTCTCATAATATTGTAATAATATTATAGTGCAAATTGATAATAAAAATGCTCTGACTTCTTCCTTGAACTCCCTCTTACTTCCCAAGTTGTCTTCCCAAGTCAAACAGCTTGTAAATTTGTACTTCAAAATGTCTCTCATCTCTACCAATGTGAAAGAAGCCAAGAAAAGAACATGCAAAGAAAGCACCGTTAATCTCTCCCAAGCAAAACCGTGTCTAGCCATTAGTTTTGACTAAGAGACATCACCAAGAAGTGCCTTGTTAAAACTTAGTAATAAGCTCAAATCCCATCAAACAAAAAGGTAAAAAGAGAGAAACCCATCTAAGCAATGATGACTACATATGCAATGGAAGGGTTTCAATATATAAAAAAGAGCCTAACCAATCAACATTTTCAATGTAATGGGTCTTTTAGAGATCATGTTCTTGTATGCTTTTTCTTCCTTTTTTTATTATTTTTTTTGTTTTTTCATCTCTAGGTAGATGAAAAGGAGGTCCATGATCAACCAAAAATTTCCTCTAAAGTCAAAAAGAAACATGCTAATATGGTCCTTGATGGAGGAGATAAAAAAGAGGTAAAGAAAAAAGAGAAAAGAGGCTCTTGTCCCAAGGGAATGTGAAATTAGCCAAAGAGAATAAGTGGGTGTTTGATAACTTGTCTTATGAGTCTACTTGATTTGGGGTCAAGAATATTTTGATATAAGAGATAGGTTAGGAATTAAAAATAACCAAAATTAAGATAATAATGTATGACTACTTGATAAGCAGATGGATTTACAAAAACTAATCTAAAAATCAATGTTTTAAAAACTGAACTGCAAGTTAAACCAATAAAATAAGAGGTTTAAGGTTCAACCGGTATTAGACTATCATAAAAACGACTAAAAATTAAATAAAATTAAAGAATTTGAAATATGATTTAAAAAAATTGTCCTTAACTTAAGTCAATTCACAGGATTTTTTAAAGTCACCCTATTGAAGAATTTGAAGTGGGCTTAGCAATTTTAACTCGGCCTATCCAGCTCGGCCCGAGTTGACCGAGCCATAGGTGGGCCATGAGCCAAAACAGTTATGCCCAATTAGGCCGGACAACGGGCCATCCAATGAGGGGTCGGGCCATTGACATCCCTAATTTAAAGTTTAATTAAAAAAGAGATTGTTAAAAAAAAGTAATAGATTTACTTTAGTTTATAAGAAATTATTAATTAATAAAATTGATCGATTGATTAATAAATTAATCGTTTTTAACAATAAGAGTTATTAAAAGTAAATCGAACCAGAAAGTTAAAACCGAACTAAAAAATTGGGCGATTCAAGATTTTTACGGTTGAACAGGTTGATTTTTTTAATCATTGCTAAATATCATAATAACAATTTATTAATCTTATTATAAAGAACACAATATAGTATTATAAATAGTAAAAAAGAAATTTTTAATTAATTTTTATACAATTTTTCAATAAAATTTGTTATTAAAATTTCAATGATGATCTGGAGTGACAAGACAAGAGTTTGGATAAAAATACAAAATATTTTATTTTATTTATTCTTGATATTGTTGCAACTAAAAATCATTATAAAAACATCATAAAATATTTTAAATAATAAAAAAGATACTCAAAAAAAAGTTTTATCATTATAGTCTTTTTAATATCACAATTTTCTTAATAGTTTCAAACTACAAAACCTATTCATAGGACTAATCAATCCAAGATGGATGGGTCCATTGGGTCCATTGGGCCTAATCTCTTAAATGGTATCTCAATTTTTTATACCACAGACTGAAAGCAAGCAAGGCCCAATTGTTTTCTAATAATGTACATTTTTTATTTTTTTATTTTGATGACGAGGGAGTAAACTTTATTCATATTTTAAATTTTTAAAATAATATAATTCACTTATCACTACATAACAACGGATCTATATTAATAAAATACATTGAATATTATTATTATTATTATTATTATTATTATTATTATTATTATTATTATTATTA
>JAOSBL010000004.1:28471482-28498566 GCA_027568915.1 Erythroxylum roraimae
TTATTACATGTTAAGACTTATAAAATATATAACTATATATTTTATTGGAACAATATTAATGAATTTTATTATCATATTCAATTTTTTTTAGTTCTACAAAATTTGGGAACATTTGAACCTGTTTTTATTTTTATTTCAAAATTTTTTATTTTCAATCATCATCAACACCCAGTTGAAATTTCGCTGAGTCTCGGGGTTTGAAGAGGTTCGATAGTACACAGCTTTAACCTAATTCTTATAAATATATACAATTTCGTGTAAAAATCTCAATTCATGAATTTTTTAGAGATAATAATTATAATTTCATTTTATTTTACTACAAATTAAGATATTTATACATATAGATTTATAATTTTTGAAATTTAGTATTACAAAATAAAATTTGTAAAATATTAAATACTTTATTTAGTTCAAATATTCGAAATAACTTACCATTCTCAGTATTAAATAACTTATCATTTATTTTATCACATAAGCTTAATGAAGTCGAAATGGATACTTAATGATGTCATTCACATGAAGAAATCTAACTCTTTCTGTTGTTGTTTATAGCTAATCACCCACTAGGCCACCACATGCATTTAAAATTACAAGAACACTTGACATCTAACCAAATTCTCATTAGACATGACACTTAAACCATAATAAATACACCCCTCTTACTTGCATGAACAAAATGATGAAAAGAGTATGAAAATTGTAGCTGTGATGACAAAAGTTGCAACTCGTTTCAATTTTGAAGAGTATAAATTCGTCACTTAATTTTAGGTCACGACTCGTTTTAATTTCAAAGAGTATAAACCCGTCACTTAATTTTAAATCATTAATTTATTAAAAATTTATTCAAAATATACAATATTCAAATTATTAAAAAAGGGTTTTAACACGAGCAAAATGAGGTTGATAAAACCTGAATTGAAATATAGAAACTGGTAAAAATAGGGTTGGAAGAGTTGTTAGTGACCCACCGTTGGGTTTATTCTTTGCTTTCAAATGAGCTATGATGTGGCTGTTGGGTTATACATGAAAGCCATTTCTCAACTATATTAATTCTGATCTTTAGGTCTAAGCATCCTTTGGATTTGTCCACCACGAACCCATTTACCTTCCAATCCTAATCTCCAGTTGGATCATACTTTCTATAATATTTAATGCAAAACCAAGTCATTTTCTAGATTAAATTAAATTCAATCTTCTAGAAATGCATGCTAGTTGGATAGGATATTGATGTATGAGTTTGACTAACTTTTAGGGTTTTAGCAAGCTAGTTGGCTAAAGTCCAAGCTTCAACTTCAATTCCCAATTTAATCTTTTTGTTTTTATTAAAAATACACCTAACACTATAAAATTTAATATTCTCAAAATAAAATTTATATTTTTATGATATAAATTTATTAGAATATGAAATTTAAAAAATGCGTCAAACACAATTAAACTCCTGTTACTTTTATAATCTTAACATTTAACGAGTTATTTAATAAAAATTAAATAACTAAATTAAAAAATTCTTTTCGATTGACCAATTTTATAATATTAAGATTTATTTAATAAAAATTAAAGGATTAAATTAAACATTTTTTATTTTAACTGACCAATTTTTTGGATCATCAAATAAGCATATTATAACAATAATTGGAACTATAGAGCATGACCCATTATGAGAAAATGGCCTAGTTATAGTCATGATGGACCTTAGTAATGTCCTAATCTTTTATTAAGCATGGTCAATAAGAACCACGATTTGACTTGATTAAGATTTTAATCAAGTGCCTTTTACTAAATCTTCTTCAGGGTTTGAATTTTGTATTTTTGTTGCCCAAAATATTAACTTCACTTGAAATGGTGAACACTTTATGTAACATGTAAGAAATGGAAGGAGAGATTAGGCCACTCACCTAACTCAGCAAAAACAGATATCTCTTGTATCATATGATTCCTTTATAAGGTTAGGGGGGCAAGTCAATCAGACACCTGAAAGAATATAACAATCCCCGTAAGAGTTGGAAGTGAAGTGAGTCAAGTCAATTTACACTGAACATAGATTGTCAGGACACAGGAGCTCAATGGGTTGCTTCAGGTTTTGTCTTGTTCTCCTCCTGCTGGCCTGCCTTTGCCCTGCTTTGGTTCAGTGCAGGATTAGGCATTACAGCTTTAATGTAAGTGCTAAATATGTATAAGTCATGCCTTATATTCCCTCCGATTCATAATAAGTGTCGTTTTAGATACTTACGTGCCTAATTTGGTGCATGCATGATTCTATAGTGTCCTTCTAGTACAATATCACAAGTAGTAAAGTTGTATCAATTTGAGTATACAAAAGGAGGACTTAAATAATAAAATTCAGGGTGCGAAAATAGTATCCGGTTTGATTTTACTTCAAGGTAGAGTAGCTGTAGTGGCAAATTAGTTGCAACAACTGAACAAACACTCACCATTTTGCAAGTTCTGATGATTGTAACTTACACAGGTGGTGATGAAGAACACTACCAGACTGTGTTCAAGCAAGCCAACTGTTACAGTCAATGGCCAGTTCCCAGGACCCACTCTCTATGCCAGAGAAGACGATACAGTTCTTGTAAGAGTTGTCAATCATGTCAAGTACAACGTCTCTATCCACTGGTATGTTCCAGAAAACAAGCAGCTCTTCCCGAATTTCAGGAACTTCCAAGTCGAATGATCCTGATGTAACTTGTTCTGGTTCGTTTACAATTTGTTCAGGCATGGTATTAGGCAACTCAGGACAGGTTGGGCTGATGGACCAGCGTACATTACACAATGCCCAATTCAACCAGGTCAGAACTATGTGTACAACTTCACAATCACCGGCCAGAGAGGTACACTTCTTTGGCATGCACACATTCTCTGGCTCAGAGCCACCGTGCACGGTGCCATCGTTATCCTACCTAAGCGTGGTGTCCCCTATCCCTTCCCTGCTCCACACAAGGAAGTGGTGGTTGTGTTAGGTGAGCTAAGCTAGTTCTTGAAATTAACTTCTGGCCAACCAAATTCTGGAACTTGAGAACCATGAACTGTGACATGCACATGCAGGTGAATGGTGGAAATCGGACACTGAGGCTGTGATCAATCAAGCCATGAAATCGGGTGTAGCACCAAATGTATCTGATGCTCACACAATCAATGGACATCCTGGAACTGTCGCAAATTGTTCTTCACAGGGTGATTATAGATTACTATAAGAGCTGGAATGGAATGTTTAATGGTATAGATTAGTGTAAGAACAGTTTGATCTTGTTTTGCAGGTGGCTTCACATTACCTGTTCAAGGAGGCAAGACGTATATGCTACGTTTGATCAATGCTGCACTCAATGAGGAGCTCTTCTTCAAGATCGCCGGCCACCAACTTACGGTGGTGGAAGTTGACGCCACGTACGTGAAGCCATTCAAAACAGACACGGTCCTGATAGCTCCAGGACAGACAACAAATGTACTTGTCAATGCTGATCAAAACACTGGCAAGTACTTGGTTGCTGCCTCACCATTCATGGACGCTCCGGTCGCCGTAGACAACATGACAGCCACGGCCACGTTGCACTACTCCGGCACACTCTCTGCAACGCCAACAACCATCACCACTCCACCTCCACAAAACGCCACAGCAGTTGCAAACAAGTTCGCCAACTCGCTACGTAGCTTGAACTCCAAGAAGTACCCTGCCAATGTCCCATTAACAATTGATCACAGCCTGTTCTTCACGGTTGGGCTAGGCGTCAACCCTTGTCCGACATGCAAAGCTGGTAACGGAAGCAGGGTCGTTGCAAGTATTAACAATGTCACGTTCGTCATGCCAAAAGTTTCACTCCTTCAAGCACATTTCTTCAACATTAAAGGGGTGTTCACCACTGATTTTCCTGGAAATCCAAACCAAACTTTCAACTACTCAGGACCTGGACCTGCAAATTTGCAGACCACGAATGGAACTAAAGTTTACAGGTTGCCATATAACGCCACTGTTCAACTAGTGTTGCAAGATACTGGGATCATTGCTCCTGAGAACCATCCAATTCATTTGCATGGATTCAACTTCTTTGTTGTTGGTAGAGGAATTGGGAACTATAATTCCACGACAGATCCTAACAATTTCAATCTTAATGATCCTGTTGAAAGGAACACAGTTGGAGTACCCACCGGTGGATGGACCGCCATAAGGTTTCAAGCCGACAATCCAGGTAAAAAAAACTCATAATCGCTATCTTTCATGTGATCATGTGGGTTCGTTTAAAACTATGTTAAGAATTTATAATAACCCAGAAAAATATCGTGCTGATAAATGAAATTCGGAAGATTTCACTAATATTCAGCCTTATCGAGCAAGGATCTTCTGTCCAATATTACCCTGTCCTATTCTGTCCATTGAATCTCAGCCATCTATTTATGTGAGCCCTGCATCTATTTATGTGGGTCCTGCATAAATGAATGGTTAAGATTCAAATGGACAGAATAGGACAGAGTAAAACTGAACAAAGGATCCATACTCGCCTTATCCTACATTACAATTAATGCTTTGGTTTATTGTTGTTTGTAGGAGTTTGGTTCCTGCATTGCCATTTAGAAGTACACACAACTTGGGGATTGAAGATGGCATTCTTAGTAGACAATGGAAAAGGACCTAATGAGTCACTTTTACCACCTCCAAAGGATCTTCCCAAATGTTAAACCCTGAATTGAGAGGAAGAGAAGCATTACCTTTCAAAGCCTCCAATGGGGAGGATGCTTGTACTAAAAAGACTAAGAGTTGAGAACTTTCAAGACCCCAATTTGTTCCTTGAGGGAATTGAAAATTTGCTCAAGCAAGTATTAATTAATATCGTATGAGCATTTTGTTTAAGTTTCTTGATGAATCTCAGTTTTCTTAAGTCTTTCTTATTTAGATGTCCAAAGACAAATATTGCATTTGATTAAGCAAATCTCAATGTTGTTATGTTTTCAATCAGTATTAGACCGTCATAAAATAGGTTAAAATTAAATTCAAATATTTTTTTTGAAATATGAATTAAGGAGATTGTCCTTACCTATCAGAGAAATTGAAGTTTAATTAAAAAAAGATTGTTAAATAAAAATTTATAAAAATTGATTAATTTACAAAACTGACCTATTAATTAATAAAATAATCGATTTTTAATAATAAGAGTTATTAAAGTAAATCAAATCAAAAAATTAAAAATCGAACTAAAAAGTCAGTCAATTCAAGACTTTCACGATTGAACCGACCAAAGTGATGGAATTTTTTATCATTAGTTTTGATATAATTGAACAAAACAATGTCATATTGATTTTAAATTTCTTAAATTTACATATCTAGCATAAGATGATTTTGATAAATTATACTAAAAATGGTATTGTTTTGAGGAAATATTCTTGTCTAATTCAATCTTCTAAACCCTCAATTTAAAATTGACTCTTTGACTTTAAATCGAATTAAATTAGAGTAGACTATGCTTAAGATTCTATCCCTGAGTAGCACATATTCCATGTATAGGATTAGTCCCACCAAACCGGCGTGCATGCACGCACTCATGCTTGAGACATATGGGTCGGTAGGACACCCTTAGACCTAAAGACCCCAAAGATACCCTCCAACTTCTTAAGACAAATAATATATTACCCTAATCTGCCCTTTTACTTATACTTAAATATAGTTTTTTATTAAGTTGAATTAGTTAATTACTCATATTGTTTAATCTCCTAACTTAATACCCTTAATAACCTCACAAGGTCCCCACATCAACTAATCCACATCACATTAAGAAGAACAACCCTTTCAATCTCATTTGTTTAAACACTAATCAAGTTCACGTTCCAAGACTAACCCTTTTTCAATTACTTAAATCACTACACTAAAATAGGTATAACTCAAGAATCTTTCCCTTTTTGGAAACTTCCAATTTCCTGTTCATAAGTAGTCATTATCAGCCCTTAAGAAGACTTGTCAACTGTTAAGTGGGGACAACAATCTGAGAATTAGACTTAGATTTCAGAGATAAAGACCTTAATTTTATATAAACAATTCTTAGTTCAACCAAAAGCAAGATGCCACCTCTTCTTATGAAGCAACCAACGAGTATTAGTTGAGTGTTGTGTTGTGTTGGAATCCAATATAATTATAAAACTATAACTTGCATATGTGTAGAACAAGAATGTTAAACAAATGTAAAGAAAACCAGAAGTAAAGGTCCCGTGTTTAAATCTCCCTATTTATGTTTTCTTAATCGAGTCTGTCGTGCAGGGCTTGCTTAGTATAGAGTACCAAATTGGCGTGATTTACAAGCTATTGCGTCAATCTAAAAATTTACCCAGTGCGCATTCAAAGGATAGCGACTGCGGGTTCTCCGTTTCTAAAAAAAATGTATCAAATAAATTCTTTAAAATAGTCTAACAAATTATAAATTCTATTAAATGAGAATAATAGATTAAATACAACTGTATATTTATTAAGAAATATTTTACTAAGACAAATTAATAGCATTATATTATTAATAATAAAAATTAGGTAAAATGTACTCAACAATTTATTATATATATATATATATATGTACTTGGCAAGTACATTTGCATTATCTTATAGGCTTAAACCTAACAAGCTATTTGATTAATGGATGGACCTTCCCTGAGATGAAAAGTATGAGAAAGTAGAAATACGTCAGTTGGATTGAACATGGCTGCTATTTATTGGACACCCTTTTCTGTACATTGAAGTAACTAAACTACCCAGAGCCATCTTCTTCTTCACCACCTAGCCAATCATAGCTTGCCCTCTCTCAGAACCTTTGTTGCCCACAAACACTCATATCCACCAATAACAGCTCAATACCTTTGACCTGTTTCTTACTCTGTTTTGCTTTTTACTTCTCATTTCTGTTCTCTCTCTCTCTCTCTCAGCTTTTGGTTATTATTTTTAGTACTATCAAACACTTGTTTCACTCACTTCTTAGGTTCTTTTGTCTTTTCCCCTGTCGCTTTTAGGCTAGAGGGAGTGAAACGTTAAGAACACAAGAAAAAAGAGAATGAAAGGATGGTAAAATTAAAATCTTGAGAAGTTCTTTATTTCTGGGTCTCTCTGATTTAAGTTTTCTTTTTGCTTTTTTAGTTTGATGTTATATATAAACAAGTCTGCAACCTGGGTTTTTTGTGAATTTCTAAAAGTTTGAAGCTTTATGACAGTACTGTAAATATTTGAGATTGAATTCAGTAATGGATTTGTTCTAGGGTTTATCATTTGGCTACTAACCGAATTTTTCTCAAGTTTGGGGAGGTTGAGACTTCTTTAAATTTCTCTATTTGTTCTCTTTGATGTGAAAAAAGTGTTGGTTTGATTTGATGTCTACTCAATCATAAAAATTCACTTCTCTGCATTTACTGTCTTCTCTCTTATTCACTTTGAATTGGGACATGCTAGCTATTTGGTTTTGATTGTGCAATTTAACCATCGAAAACCATGAATGAGGGTTTGGCGATTATCTCACCAGGATCTTATCTTCAGAACTCAAATTGGTTGTTTCAAGAAAGCAGGAGTTCCAGGTGGACTCCTGAGGAGAACAAACAGTTTGAGAATGCTCTTGCTTTGTTTGATAAAGATACACCTGATAGATGGGTGAAAGTAGCTAAAATGATTCCAGGCAAAACTGTTGGTGATGTGATCAAGCAGTATAGGGAGTTGGAAGAAGATGTCAGTGATATAGAGGCAGGTCTGATCCCAATTCCAGGATACAGTAACGATTCTTTCACTCTGGAGTGGATTAGTAGTCAGGACATTGGTGGTCCCAGGCAATATTTTAGTCCGAGCGGCAAGAGAGCCACCGGAACAGGATCATCGGAACAAGAACGTAAGAAGGGGGTTCCATGGACTGAGGAGGAGCACAGGTTACTTTGATTCCATTATCAGTTAAAGCTATTGTTCTTATATTTTGACTCTGGCAATGATCAAAGTCACTTCTGAACTTCATCTATAGTGAAATCAATGCTTGTAAAAGTTTTGAAACATAGAATTCAGTTGATGATCATATGTCCAACATACAAATTGGAAAGTAACTCCTTGTATAGATCCTCCATTAAGGAAGTTCATCTCTTGTGAATATGCTTTTGATAATTTAGGCTCTTGGTATCTTTTCTTGTTCAGTTTGTGAATCTCGCTTTTGTGATATGAATTTGCAGACAGTTTCTCTTGGGTCTTCAAAAGTATGGTAAAGGGGATTGGAGAAACATATCTCGACATTTCGTAACTACTCGAACTCCGACTCAGGTGGCTAGCCATGCACAAAAGTACTTCATCAGGCAGAGTACTGGAGGGAAAGATAAAAGAAGATCTAGTATCCATGATATAACTACAGTCACTCTTCCTGATGCCAAGTCAGCTTCACCAGAAGCTAATAAACCAACATCTCCAAATCATTCAATCGCAACGATTCGACTGCAGAGAACGAATTCTACAAAAAAGGGGTTATTTGACTGGGAACAACAATCTGAAGAAGGAGGTGGCACTGTCTATAATCCTGAAAATGACAAATTGTTCATGTCCTCTTATGGATACAAGTTGCAGCAACAAAGTTTGTGGAACTGTTCCGGGTTACCGTATAATTTGCTTTGGCGAGATGCAGGCGATGCAACATAAATAATCTTGTGGGATGAGATTCAGGATTAGAAGTATAAAGTTATTGAGAATGGTATTGAGTTTTTTTTTTTTTTTTTGAATAGCTTTCTTATGCTACTATGATGGTTTTAATGTGAATATGTGAATTGGGGATTCCAGTTAGTCCATAGCCATATTAGACTTTCCCAAGTGAGATTCTTAGTTTTCTGATGTAATTCCATTTTCAAATCCAAATTATTCATAGAACAGAGAGCTCATTTATGTAAAGCTTGACATAAATTTACTTGTGAATGTACTTTTAATTATCCTTTGAACCATTTCAACTCTTTTTCCAGCTCTCACCTAATGTCAATATCACTGCTTCTTTGTTTTTTTTAATGATACACTTTTGAACATATGATCTAATGCATTTGATTCTCTTTAGTTGACTGAAATTTGAGAATGGAATCTTGACCCAAGCATGAAGCTTTGAGCCACCAATTGAAGCATCATATTCTCCATTCTGGTGTTATTTTTCTTCATTTGCTCCACAGAAGAGACTGGTCTTCTTTCTTCAATGAGTTCTCTAATTTATGATCATCACAAAGTCATGTTGAATAAGATTCTGCAACAGGCTCAGTGTTCTGATCCTTGAAAATGAAATTTCAAGTGTAATCATTAAAAAGTGAACCTAACTGTTCATGATGTGGTTTTCATATACTTAAATCAAGTCAAAAGACATGAAATTTTTTTCATTTTTTCTCTGATTTAAAGAAGAACATAGAATGATAAATTCTGTGTTCCACCACTCAGTTGGCTTTCCACCATCATTGACATATTTTGGAGTAGATTGTTCAAAGGTACAAGTAGATTATCACAGTGGAATCCCACTAAATGACATGGAAAATCATAAATTTCCTGGTCACACTAGATTCTTTACTCTTTTTCATGTGTTCTATTTGTCTCCTTTCGTTTGTAGTTACTGTTAATGGCTGCCACTAACTTTGTTTTTTGCTGTTGTTGCAGCTTTTGGTAAGAAGTCTAGTGGTTCATCATCTTTGCTTCTTATATCAATCATGGCTCCTCCTCCACTAAACAATTCAAACCAACATAAGCAATGTATCAAAACTATAAGATGAATGCCCTTAAGGGGTGGTCCAAGTGGTGACACAGGTCCTCCTCTTAGGAGCCTTAGAGTCAAAAAGTTGAAGGTTTCTCCATAATTCTTACTGATGAAGGTGGCACATAAAGTTAAATGGTGAAAAAGATAACCATTTGCTATTCCTTTTTCCTAAGAATCTAATTATTGAGAAGTGAAAGTGAGAAAGAGACTGATAAACCATGAAAAGATGCAATTATGTAAGGTTTTCAAATGCTAGCTTCCTTTGCTGCTACAGAAGCAATCAACTCACTTATAATCCTTCCTTGTATTGACAATTCTGATTTTGACATCAAGTTTGGAAGTTTCCTCCAAAAGTCTAGGTCAAATAATTTTTTAACAAGGAACAACAATTTCTTGTAACATGTGAATAGGTATAGTAAATATAGTCCGGCCCGATTTGATCAAAAGTCAATGAATTCGATCGAATTGATAAAATCGAAACTTTAATTTGTCGAGCCAAATCAAATTGACTCGATTAGAATTCGGTCAACTCGTGCTTTAAATAGTAGGAGTCAAGTTCGATCGGACTTCATTTCAAGCTCGAATAACTTGTAAAGGAATTCGGATTGGACTCAAACAATATGAGGCATTGTAGTGATCCAAACAAAGAAGGCATAGTAAGTATTGGACTTTCCTAGAGGAGAGCAGCTCATTTTGGTTCACAGCCCATGACTAAGAATGTGAAAAGAAAATCACACCCAACCTAAGGCCTCCTATGACCTTTTTGTCACATAAACCTTTTTTTTTAATGTATTCGGTCTAATAATTTGTTTATTTTTTGAATGCGTATTAAGTAATTAATATTAGTAAATTAATGATTAAAAATTAAATAATTAATATTTATAAATTTAACATATCGATGGATTAAAAAACGAACCGGTTTCGTTAATTTAACTGTGAAAACTTTGAATCGACCAACTTTTCGATTCGGTTTTGAATTTTCCAGTTTGATTTAGTTTAATAATCTTTATTGTTAAAAGTTGATTAGTTTATTAATTAATCGTCAGTTTTTGTAAACTATTTAGTTTTTATAAACAAAAATAAATCGATTATTTTTTATTTAACAATCTCTTTTTCAATTGAACTTTAAATTTTTCGATGGATAAAAATATTATTTTTCAATAATTTTTAAATTTTTAATCATTTTTATAATAATTTAATATTTATTGAACTTTTTAAATCTTAAATATCTTATTTTACCTATTTAATTTCTAGTCAGATTTTTTAAATAGAAGAAAAAGACTACTTTGTTCTATTAAGGAACAACTTACGTCTTGGTTTGGTCTTCCATTTGGTCATGTACAAACGCAAAAACAAATGACAGTATAACTTATTATTCTTACTTAATAAATCGAAAGAAGGAAACAGGGACAAAGGACAATCACCTAATTATTAGCCATAAGAAGATGTAACAACAAAATCAACGTACGTAAGTTGCTAAGACCATTGTCGTTTTCCATAACAAAATACAATATACACCCTAACGTCAGCATCTTTTGTCTTATAGGATGTCACGACGAAGTAATGTTTCACTTAGTTTAATGGCTGTTAGGGTGTTTCAATCTTGTTTTATTTAATCTGGTCTACATATTTGTTTGGATCATACATAAACGTGTGGATGAGATTTAATAAAATAAGTAGGAACTGGTTAACTGGAACAGAAAATCTAATATCATAATTTGCACGTGGGCATAACAAATTCTAAAAATAATTGGTTATGAATAGAGAGACTTTTGTTGTTTCTGAATTAAATATTAATTTGTTAAATAATTTATTTAAAATACATAATTTATGAATTATTATGCATATCTAATAATTTATCAAAGTGAATTATTACTCTCTTGTGATAACTCTAATTTTTAACTCACTTAGTGTCTGATTGGATGAGCTTTTGGGAGGTCAATAAGTACTTTTCTTCACCACAAAAGCCTTTTTTAAGAAAATGGGTGTTTGGTTGTAAAATAAAAAAATATTTATTTAATAGATATGACTTTTTTGGCAGCTAAAATACAGTTTTTAATAAGCTCAAATTTGGAGCTTCTTAAAAAAGCCTCTTAAATAACTTTTTCAGGTAGATTTTTCAGATCAATTAATGAGTCTATTTTTTAATCCCTTTTACCCTTATGTTTTACACTTTATTCTCACAATACCCACAAACTCATCTTCATGTTTATCTTGCAAACTCATGTTCTCTAATATCTTGCGCAGTTGTTTTATTCTGTATTTAACTATTTACTCAACTTAAATATTTATTTTGAGGTTTATATAATATTATTTGGCTTTTTTATGTTTTAATATTTTTTATATTAGTTTTATTTATGTTATAATTCATATAAAAGATTTGGTTAGATATATTTTCATTTATGTTTCGTATGGTTTAAAATGATATAATAATTAATATATTGTGCTTTGCATATTGTTTAATATACTTTAAATAATATTTATATGCATAAATATTTTTATTACAAAATAAAATATGGTTAAAATTAAAAATATTTTTTATTTTTGTGTTGCCAAACAGTCTACTGTATGAAGCTCTTTCAAAGAAACCCTTTTTTAAATGATAGTCAAACAGTCAACTGGTTTCTTAGAAAAGTTCTTCTCAGAAAAGATCTACAGAAAAAAGCTCTACTGATAAAAGCTCTACTGGTATAAGCCCAACCAAACAGAGACTTAATCATTTCGTTTAACAACATTAATTTGGGATGGTTGATGACTAAAAATATATATTTTAAGGTAAAAGATATTATTTCTCTTACTTTCTTATAGTTTAATAATTTTTTAAAAAATCCCATAATCTTTAAAATTATAGCAAAACGGGAAGGCTTGTACACTAGGTACGTTGACTTTTTGTGACTTTGGTGAATGATTTCATATATTCATTACTAATATTACTACTTGCAATATTAAATCAAATTTAGTATTTAAGCCATTATGTATATAATTATATACATAATGGTTTTTAGAAAGTAGGTCAAGTAATAAGGAAATTCATAAAAGAGCCTCTTAACATTTGAGATTTTGTATTCATAGCACTCTAAACTCTTTTTAAGAAAAAAATCTAAATTCGTTTTGTGTTAGATATGAATTGTGTTGATTAATTTATATTTATAAGTTTGTTATTAATAATTTGTTGATTTTATTATTAATAATCCGTCGCCTGACTTGAATTTATGAGTTCGGTAATATGAAATGGTGTGAGCTCTGTACAAAAGTCTTGGTTCCCCGTTCCAAGGCTAGCACTTTTTACAAAAAAAGTACCAAGCAAAAGTGGGATTAGTACAATTTGGACATCTCTAGAATTGGATAGTTCATGCATGAAAACGTTCGAATGAATCATCCCATTCATTACATGTTTGTTTTGTCCTTTTCGTCTTTTTTTTTATAACTCATGTGTCGGGCTTCGGCTGACTATCCCGGAACCTATAAGCCACCCACTCAAATTCATAAATAGATAAATCCGAGTCTGATCTTTGACAGTAACAGAGACATCTCCTCCGAAAGATGGGCTATCATTAGGAGGATTACATCACCTTAAAAAAAGGTTGCTCCTCCCGAGAAGACTATTTTTCATGTTAATTTCATAACATTGGGAGAGGGAGAGCTTTGGAGCAATCAGTAAAAGTTACTCCTTTATAACTATAAGATCATATGCTATGAAAAAATTACAAAAAAAAAGCTACGTATATTAATGACTCTTCCCCGATCTTCACAAAAAGGGAGAGCTTATGCACTCGAATTCGTTTAACTTTTTTTTGATTTCTTATATTAGCAATTTACGACTTATAAGCATTAGTTTGGTTAGAAATTTTCGTAAAAAAGTTTCAATATTTGAAATTTGAAATTTTTTATATTTTAATTTGAAAACATTTTTTAGATTTAAATATGAGTTTTTCAAGTTCAAATTCAATTTAAGATTAAACCAAATTAATATTTGTTAAATTCTATCAATTTGGATAGAATTAAATTAATGTCTTATTATAATTTAATTTGAAAACCAAGTTCAAATTAAATTAATATATTATAAACATCTGGATAGAATGTTTTAAAAAAATTAAACATCCGTTTAAAAATTTTGAAGTTTATTATATTTTAATATTTAAAAATTTAAAATTTATGAATTTGTTTTAAGTTTTGAGTCCACTCTCTCTTTAATTTTTTAGAAATTGAATAAAAATTAAAGTTAAAGTTAAAGTTAAATTTAAATTTAAATTTAATTTATTAAATTTTCAATTAGGTCGCATCAAAATACCAATTATAGAAACAAGAAAAGGAGTGTCGTTTGTTTGTTTGTTTGTTATATTTCCTTGAAACTCCAGTCGAAAGTGACTCAAAACCAAGGAATTTGCCCACAGGAAAAACTTAAAGCATGGACACTAAACCACTCTGGTCAAATCAAGAGTCGTTTTCGTAGGAGTTAATGTTGCCTGTCCAAAGATTGTGGTCAAATCAGGAGGGCACACCAGCTAACTAGCCTGAGGTGAAGCCGTGAAGGTGATACCAACTTGCTGAAAGCCGCCATGTTGTTGGGTTTCACCTCTGATCTGCCACTAGCACGCACAAATTGACTTATACTGTTATTATCATCACGTTCTGTTAAATTTTATTTATATATTTATATAAATTTATTATTTTAATTATAATATTTTAATTATATTTTATTAAATCTTATTTATATATTAATATAAACTAATATAAATATATAGGTAAGATTTAATGAAACATGGTTAGAACAGAATAATTAAAACAGAGAATTTGGTGTACAAATTGACTATCTACAAATTAATACAAAAAAGGGTTAATAATGATTAGACTTTTTTAAAAAATTTCAACTATCTAATTTAAAAAGTTATCAGTTACTATCTATGTAATGGTAATTAATTATTCTATAATTTTTCATATTTTATTAATTTTTATTTAAAATAATTAACAACACTTAATGTGAATTCTGCAGAGGGACGGGATCTAGAGAGTTTTAGTAGTACACAGACTTATTCCTAACGAGTATAGAAGTTGTTTCTAAAATTTTTTATTTCAATAAAAACTTTAAACATCATATTATTTTAAATAAAATTTTATTTACAATAAGTTATACCAACTATTGAGAAATTGTCTGTTATGAAAGTGAAATACTTCAAGAGGTTGAACATATTTTGAATATTTTAAAGTCCAGTAGATAATAATAAAATATGATAAGAATAAGGCTGCATACTTCTGAATCTCCTAAAACTTTGTGATCAGTCGGACTTTTATTAGATTGTTATTATTATAGTAAATAATAAAATATGTATTGTAGATAAATCCTATGTAATCATGTAAATTTTCAATTATATATTTTTAAATAATATCAAAAAAGAACATAGAAGGGGAAAAGGCAAGCTTTTGATAAGATCAATCAAGAAAGGGAAAAGATTAAACTATAAAACATAAAAGTGCAATTAACCCTAAGAAAATGGGATCGGATCACTTGTTCCATTTTTACTGTTCCTACTCTGTTTTAACTTAACTTATCCACACATTTATTTAAGTCCCACATAAATACGTGGATGAAATAACTTTTGTATCTTCTTGAAAACTTTTCTTTTGTTAAAGTTCTAATTTTTGCTCCTTAGGTTAGGTTTTTCCTCCCTAGGTTAGGTTATTATTAGTATTTTGTATTTATTTCTTTATTATCTGTATTAAGTTTTTTGTATTATTATTATTATTATTAGTGATTTTTGTACGGTATTTATTTTGTTAACTTGCATCATTATTTTTCCGTCAACATTTGCATGTGGGTCTACCGAAAGCAGTCTCTCTACTATATACGAATAAGGATGTGTACTATCAGATTTTGCAGCTTTAACTTCAAACTGGATGTGATAATGATAATGACGATGATGATGATAAATTTGTAGATGAGATAAGATAGAACAGAACATACATAAAAGTTTAGAACAGATAAGTTGGGATAGAATAAGAATAGTAAAAGTGAAACGAATAATTTTGAGGATAAAAAAACATGGTAAAAAAAATCTAAGTGTGGAGAAAAAATGGTGTGTGAGATCTTATCCCCAAGGAAAGAAGTACAAGACGACAAGGCGTATGCAATGAATCTCGACATATGGGTGATGATTTTCCTCGTAAGCCCATCTAGTTATGTCGGATGTAATAACACTAGTGTTATCCCTTTATTGTTGTAATTTTCCACGAGCATGAAGAAACTTTACAATGGGACTTCCCGACTCCGCGACACGAGTGACATGATCATGTCTGTGTGTGAAAAATGTGACTCAAGGAGTATCCACCTTGCCAGACTTGTTCTTGCAGAATCGTGCACTTTGGCTACGTGGTCGAATATGAAACCAAAAGAAACCAAACTTGGTGTTTTGTTTCTCACTCGTTATCATAACGGATACTATTCGGATAACGGTTGGAAACTTTTTTAAAAGATCAATGATTAATTCACAAGTACATTTTGAAACGTTTAGCATTCAAATTAAAGCTTAACAAACGGACTTAAACGGATGGAAAATTTTAACAAAATTAAGTCCTCATTAGTTAAACATTGACATGCTAACATGACTTTTTTTATTTCTTAAATAAAAAGTAAATACTACTGTCATATAGCAAGTGAGACTCACAATCTAAAATGTGTGAACGTGGCTCTTGTGTCACGTGGCTGCAGGGACAGAGGCACATGGGACCCAATGATGTACTGAGCATCCCAAAATTTAAAAATATATAAGGATGAAGTTATTTGGGGGTCAGTGGTGTATTGGGCCCTCCAAAATTTTAAAAAATTAAATATTTGGACCCTCTTATCTTAAATTGCTGGCTTCGTCACTGCGTGCCTGTTAAACCTATTTTTTGATTAATTTAAAAAATTAATTATGTGATAATAAGGTTGACTTTTTATTTAAAAATATAAAAATTGATATGACATTTAATTAAAAGGGAGTTAATTCTGTTAAAATTTTCGTTCATTTAGGATCTATTCTGAACGTTTTGAAAATATCAACGATCAAGTTGTATTATGTTTTAAACATTGAGATTCAATCTGCACTTTTCACCTAATTCACAATCATTAAAATTTCTTTCTCGAAGAAGACTCTAAGTAACTGTTCGGATGGACTTTTGGGAGGGCAATAAGCAATTTTCTCCACAACAAAAGCCCTTTTAAAGAAAAATGAGTTTTTTGCTGTAAAATAAAAAAAACAATTCTTTAATAGATAAAGATTTTTTGGCAGCCAAAATACAATTTTTTAAAAAGTTTAAATTTGGAGCTTCTAAAAAAAGCCTCTTAAATGACTTTTTCAGGTAGATTTTTCAGATCAATTAATGAGCCTATTTTTTAGTCTCTTTTGCCTTCATGTTTTACACATAATTCCCACAATACTCACAAGCTCATCTTCGCCTTTGTTTTGCAAACCTATTATTTGGCTTTTTATATGTTTTAATATTTATTTTTTATATTAGTTTTACTTATGCTATAATCCATATAAAAGATTTTGTCAAATATATTTTCATTTATGTTTCATGTGGTTTAAAATTATATGATAATTAATATATTGTACTTTGTATATTGTTTAATATACTTTAAATAATATTTAGATGCATAAATAATTTTTATTACAAAATAAAATATAGTTAAAATTAAAAGTGCTTTTTATTTTTATGTTGCCAAATAGTCTATTGAATGAAGCTTTTTCAAAAAAAGTTTTTTTAAATGGCAGTCAAACAGTCAACTAACTTCTTAGAAAAGTTTTTCTCATAAAAGATCTACAGAAAAAAACTTTACTGACAAAAGCCCCACTGGTATAAGTTCAACCAAGCAGAGAGTAGCATTGTTATGGATCTGACCAACCAACCATTAATAAGCAAAAGCTCACGATCTAAGAGGTTGTTGAGTTAATAGAGCATCAATTATGCATTAAACAAACTTTTAAATTCACCTAATAGTTCATACAAGTGCTAAATGAGTTAAAGTAAACGATAGGTTGAATCGAAAAACGTTCCTTAAGAGAGATTCAAATCCTAGACTTTATGGTAAGAAATGTATGCTTAATATTAGACATGGTAATATTAGATATTGCATGCTTAATCTTACCTTATTGTGAAGTTTGATCATATCTTTGTCGTTACCGTCGAACTATTTTATTGACTCTTATGTCTGGCCTCTAACAGTATCCATAAAATGTATTGAGATAACTCTAAACTGTTATAGAGAAGATTAAGCAACACTACAAGAAAATTACCGATGGAAAGAAAATTACATTCTATCGGTAAAATTGTCGTAATATATGGTAATTTGCGATGTATATGATAGAGCTGGATGGGAAATTATCCCACTGATTTTTGCGATCGAATATAGCGACGGAATAGGAATCACCGTCGGTAAAAGAGGAGCAAATGGTAGGCGGCAAAATAAGTGTTGTCGTTTACCAACGAAAGTTGAAAGTTAAACGTCGTTGTTTGCTTCGATTGCAATGTTTTTAATAAAACATAAACGAACCGGGGTGTACTGACGGAAGTGCATTTCATCAGTTATTTACCGACAGGAGGGTAATTCCATCGGTTATTTACCGATGGAAGTTTTATTCAGTCAGTAAAATTAAAATTTAAACAACATTGTCAGCTTCGTCTTAAGCATTTTTGTAAAAAAGAAAATGACGTCGTTTTTGTTAAACGTATCTTACTTACAACAAAACCACCCCCACCCCGTCCTCATTTTCACTTGGTTTTTTTTTTTCTCTCGCTGCGGGTTCCTTCTCGTCGTGGGTTCCTTCTTGTCGTGGGTTCCTTTACGTTTTGCGTCTTGGTTCCTTCTTCCTTCTCGCAGTCAATGGGCTTCTGCATTTGCAGTTCCCTTCTTCCTTCTGCATCTGCATTTTCGGTTAGTGGGTTTTGTTTTGTATTGGGTTTTGTGTACTGGTTTCATAATTTCTGAACTGTGTTCGTGTGGATGTATTACGTACAGTCGTGTGGAGTTTAATTAAGAAATGGAATTTGTGTGGATGTCTTACCTACTACTGAGTGGAAAAACTATGGTGTTTGCTTTGGACTTCAATATAGGTATCAATTTACTTTGAGTTCGTACATGAACATGAAGAATGACACTTGCATTTATTATTAAAATCCTAAACAAAAAGTTTGTATCAAGGACTATGTGCAATATTTCTGACCCTGACTTTCAACACTATAATTTCTCAGTTGAGATATTATGGGATGCAGTTCAGAGCCATCCATATAGAAGTTATAAGTGCTACTTTTTTGAGAATTAGACAGACAATTATCAATGTATCATCTTAAATTAGAAAAGCAATAGGAAAAATAAGAAAAGAAAATCATACCCCATCCAATGCAAGAACAATAAATTGATCTGTCTCTCTAAGTATGGGGTGAGAAAATTCAAGCATTGAGATTACACCATAGTCTTTCAAACAAAACTCACCAAATGCCCGAGCCATTGCTAGGCTAGGTGCGTCATCAAAAGGTAGCCAAACTCGTTGCACCTAAGGATCATCTTGCATTGCAGAGACCCTTCCTTTACAGCGCTTAATTCTCTCAGCTTCCTCTGTAATAACTTGACTTTATATCAACTATCTCATTTGTATATACACTACAAATTTTTACTGATTAGGAATTGATATATGAACATCACTTTGGTTAGTCTTGATTTTGCGTTAAAAGAGTATTTGATTTGATGGAGATGACTAACGAGTTTGGTGGTGATTTACTAATATGGATGTATGACATGTAGGCTAAGAATCTTGTAGTGATAATGGCTATTACACACTATTGAGGATAATTGACTTAGAATTTTTGGAATTTGTGTTAACATTGGTATCGTGTGATTTGTGTTGACTAATTAGGTCTTATGGAAGTAGTGGATTGGTGAACTTTGATGTGGATATTGTGAATTATAGTGAAGTTATTAACATGATTTCTTTTGTAATGCAGTATGGCTCAACGGTTAAAAATGGTAGCTAAGAGAAAAAGGAGTCATGTTGCTTCTTCTATAACACCACCTACTCTAAAGGAAGTTACTAGGTTTATAAACTGGGAAGTTGAATAATGATATGGTAAGAGATCTAATAACAATATAGTAATTGAAAAACCCATAAGCATTAACATAGAGAGATCCACATGATTCTTCACTAGTTAGGATGAGTGAAATGGAGAAGGTTAAGAATGTTAAGAGACAATGGTGGAAGCAACAAGAAGAGTTAGATCGATCAGTGTGACCTCATCACTATAAGTCACCTTTTGTTTCTTCTTCCTTTTAGAAGATGAAGTAGACAACCTTTACAGTCATCTTATTTATATTTATGACTACCACAAAAACAACATAATTGTCAATATGCTATTTAAAAATCTAAGTGAAATAAAGAACAAAGAGAGGACCTATAGGTATGCTCTTCTCCACAAGATTCCTTTATCTAGATTAAGGTTGTGTTTACAAAAGAGAATTTCTTGAAGTAGAAGATTAGGTTGGATTAATAAGGATTGTGTTGTCTCTATCCCAATCAAGAGAATATATTAGTTAAACCCCTCCAAATGACTTTACAACTCCAAAAGCTTGTCTTGTTCGATAGAAAGACAAGCTTTTTGTAACAGTTGGTATATTCACTGACGGTTACATAAAGTGTCCATCGGTAAATTTACCTATAACCATTTTTGTGACGTCTTTGTCCGCCGGTTAATTTTGTTGCTGATTTCTATTACCGACAGAATCCAAGGGTTTTCTGTTGGTAATATCTGTCGCTAAACTACATTTTTCTTATAGTGCAAAGAGTGATAACTCCCTTAAAGCCTAAGTCTATTTATAATAAGTTTTGAACTTTTTAATAAATTTAATTGAAATAAAATTCTAACTATATCAATTGGGCTCAAATAAGATCCAATATCTCGTATTGGTCCTTATTTAATAAATATCTTATAATCAAGTCTAACTTGACTAAGCACCTATTCTCTCTTCAATTCATTCTTTGTGGGTAACCCATTATGTTCCCATATATGTCTTGATAACAGATATAAATTATATCGTTAAATCTTATTTAATATATTTTTAATTCTTTAATTAAATAACTTATATTTGTATATTTAGATTAATATCTAGTAACACATTGTAACCACCCAAATATTTAAGAATGTCAAAGTGTTTTGACTATTATTTATATGCATTTTCCTTATAATATAATTATTTCATCATACAATGTTTCAATTAGATATAAAGCATAGAAATAATTTCTATTCTATTTAAGTCTGATTATATTAGTTTTCCACCTTTAGTAATTGATTTTACTAATAACATTTGTAAATTATTTTATAATGTCATTTTACCTTAGTTAAAGATTTTTTGAATTAATACTAGTCGAGAATAATGAAACATTCTCCCTAATCACTTTCAGGTAATGAACCTATATTAACTACTTAACTGCTTCCATATAATTCATGTTATATCGACTGAGTTACTTTTGACTAGAATATATCATAAATAATATCAAAAGATAACAATCCCTCTATATGACACTTTTATTCAAATGAAATTATCATATAAGATCAGTTAAGTGAATTAATTATTTAATAAGTACTCACAAATTTGTTCAGTATCTTCATTCTTTAATCTATGAGATTGACTATTTTCTTTATAATAAAGAAACATAACGCGAATTAGTCTTTTTACGTTCTATTAATATTTACTCTCAATAAAATAACTAGTAAGAATAATTTAGAAATAATATGTAAATATAATATAAATCCCATTATTATAATCTCATCATAATTTTATTTATAATTCATATCTATCTCATGATCTTTATCTATCTATCTATATATATATATATAAAGATTACCTTTAAAATAGAGATGGCTATGGGCCAATCTGTGAGCCTAGATTAAGGTATTTTTAATGAGTCGACCTATAGGGTTGTCCAGGCGTAGATCGATCTGAGGTTTAATTCTTCAAAGTAAAATAATAGAATAGTTGGGTTTCGAATAAATTTGAGATTAGGCAAATCAGCTCTTAATTCAATTTAAAAAAAGTCATTATTTCATATTTTATTTTTAAAAAATTATTTTTAAAAAATTGGCAATAACGACACATGAGTTAGGCAATTGACATCCTTAATCAATTGATTGACTAAAAACCAACATTGTCATCTCTACTAAGAATCCTGTCAGCCACCGTTTGACCACCCAATTGAGAGATATGGGTTCTCGAATTTGCCGAAGCTGTGGGTTAAATCATAGCCATGCTGCCATGCACATTTATAGCTACAGAACGTGGCAGCTTGTAAGTTATGGCTAGACAGAGGGATTGGTTGTCGTTGTACCAAACACTTCACTTGAAGCATTTAATTTTCGAGGGGACCATTTCATTTTTCATCTTCCAAAAAATACTATTTTCTAATGATTTTTTAATTCACTAAAGGTATAAAAAAAAATTCACACGAACTCATAATTCAGAATTTTCAACTTATTTTTTATATCAGTACATCATTTCTAGAAATTAAAAATCAACGTATCAAAGCTCCCTAAATAGTGAGGATTGAAGAAAGGTCATCAACATATGAAGTGTTTCTTTTATAATTTTTACAAAAAAGTTGTTTATGTTATTCAAATTTATGACCTTATGGTTATAAATTCGGATCAATTCAGCGACCGAATGCTTCGCCTATTCTTATCAACAAGCCGACCCTTCGGCACTCTTAGGTACGATGTGGTGCACAACGCAGAGAGATAACACCCGCAATTGGATCTACCAAACAACACCTGATCGACGATTCCTTGCGCATGATGCTATGTTTACAGAATTTGATGAATGCTTCTCATATTTATGGACAGAACTTAGAAAATTGGACATGTTAAACAAGTGAACAATGTATTCTTAATATCTCTTTTTCAATATTTGAAACTGAAATACCTTTTCCAGATATCCAATACTAAGAGCACTAAATGCACCAAAAATCTTCCACGAAGCCAATATACATCTCTTTCAATTAACAAAGATAGGAATCCAAATCAGATCAGAGATGACAAATGGCCAAAGTCTAGTACCTTATCAAGGAATCCAAATAAGATTATGGATTAAAACTGGTCGAGTCATGGTCAAAAAATAAAAATTTCTCGTCAAGATTTGATTATTCAATTTGAACCCGAACAATCATATTTTTGACGTGAGCTCAATCTCAAACTTGATCGGATTCGAACCGTCCAAAGTTAGTTTCATCTAATTATACGAATTTCAATCAATCGAACTTTAAATCAAGTCAGAATTAAACTTTTTTACCATCCCATAACAAGATCAATACAAGCCACTAGAACACGGATCTTGTTGTTTACACTTTCTAGCTAGCTCGACAATGGAATCATTACATACATGCACGATGGACAAAGGGTTTCCAATAATTTAGTGTTAAATAGTAGAAGGATAACCCACCAAGGACCAAGATTAGTGGACAGGTGCTGTATAACCAAACACATTGTCCTTGTTGGAATGCAAAGTTCATTGATCCACAAAGAGATGACAATTTGATTCCAACTCAAAGTTAATAAACTAGATTTAGATTAACCGAACACGAATCTTGACCCAACCTCTTATTTTAAAATAACGAGTCAAGATAGCTTAAAACCCAACTTTACTCATTGATTAGCTTTCGTCTCCTCCTGTTACGAAAGGGGAGAAGGAATTCCTTCTAACTTCCTTACCATCCCTCAAGCATCACATAGTTGTTGAGATGACCTGAAAGCACCATATTCGAACAATCTTATTCTTCTGTGTTTTGTGTTGTCCCTTTGATTTGTCTCCAGACACAAAATGTCTTATCACATTAGATATCATATAATCTGTGGATTGGAACATTATTTAATAATTCATAATTTCATTACATCTTTTATTTGTTTTATGAATTCATATATAATGTACAACAATAGATTAAAATTTTTAATCGTATATTTACAAAATAAACGGAAGTTATTCGGGTATAAATACTTTGATAATAAATTTCAATGATTAAAAATCTCAACCGATTTAATCATAAAAATCTTAAATTATCTAAATTTTTTGTTCAGTTTTTAAATTTTCAGTTCGATTTATTTTAATAATTTTTATTATTAAAAATTGATCAATTTTATAAAATAATAAATTCTTATAAATTAAAATAAATCAATTAGTTCTTTTTTGTCAATTAAATATTAAATTCTTCGATGGGTATGAACAAATTTTTTAGTTATATTTTAAATTTTTTAATTTTATTCAATATTTATTCGATTTTATGACCATCTAATATCGAGAAAACCTTTTAAACCTTAAATCTCTTTCATCAGTTTTTTAGGTTTTTCCCGTAGACAAATTAAATTAATGAGATGGTTGGTGGTTATAATAAGAATTACATGAGTTAATGCTCTTGGATTAGTCCTAACTCCTAACTAACAACTGGAATCAAAATTAGCTTTTGGATGCCATGAAAGTGATTGATGCTTAATGTCTAATTATAAAATAACTAAACACCTAATAAAATTCTTTTTCAATTTATTTCCTAAAGAAAATTTTAAAAATATAAAAAGAAATGCCTGTCAACGGTAATCTTTTTTTTATTATTATCATTTTTTCTTGGATGCATGAACATGGACTATAGTTGACTTTGTGTTGTCTTTTTTGATTATCTGTGATATTAAAATCATTAATCAATATATTAATCTGAAATAATTATAATTCTTTTAAATAATTATATTCAATTATTTTTAGGTCAATCAAAGTATCCTTAATAATTATTACAATAGAAAAAAAGAAAAAGAAGAAGTGTGTACGTAGCTGAATTAAAATTGGCAAGGACAATTTGGTCTGATTTGACTTAACTCGAATCATCCATTTTAATTAATTTTTTACTCGATCTCAACCTTATAAAATGATATTATTTTATTATAATTATATAAAATAACACTTTTAAAAAACATATTTAAATAACATTATTTTAAAGGTTAATTATACAAAAACTCTAAACTTTACTCAATGTTATAATAATAGCTCGAACTTTAAAATGTACCGCTAAAATATCTCAATTTTTAATTTTTAGCAAAAATAACTAAACGTTAAGTTTTACGTTCATGTGGATGATGTGGCGAGTCACTTTTTATCCCTAGGTTGCTACGTAATATATTTATATCCAGTGTTCTGAAACTCAGACCGGTTCAACCACCGGTCGAACCAGTGTGACGTCGTAATTATGCAATAATTATATTTAATTATAAATAATATTAAAAATATTTAAAAAATACAAAATAATACAAAATAAAAATAAAAAATTGATTGAACCAGTGGTCGGATCGGTCATCGATCAGACCGGATCGATCCGACCGGTCAATTGACCGGTTTTGACCGGTTCAGACTGGTTCAATTGAATACCGATTTTTATGCTTAAACCGGACCGGATAGCCGACCGGTCGGATAGGCCGGTCCAGTCCGATTTTTAAAACCATATTTATATCACGTACAAATTGTATTATTTAATAAATTAAAAATATCAAATGCTCTAAAATAATTACGAAATAGAATATACGAAGGATTGCTTAATTATTTTATGATTTTTATATTTTTAATTTATTAAATAATAAAATTCATATGTGACATAAATATAATATGTAACATTTACGTGCTAAATTACTAATCTAATGTGACTCGCTATATTATATATATTAATTGAGAATTTCACATCAGACTTTTTTTTGTTAAAAAATATTATTTTTTAAAAAAATTTGAATAAATTTTGATTTTTTTAATCAAATATATTAAAATCAAGATTGAACAACTCAGTACAAGGATCACAACCGGACCTAAGTCATTGGCTTTTCCTAAGCCGAACAAGAACGAGGACATGGTTGATGTAATACAGACAAATGAGTAAACTTCCTCCCCATTTCGGTAATAAAAAGGTAACAAGCACTGTAGCGCCCTAACCTCACTTTACATGTTTACCTCGTGCGTCAACGAGACTTTGTTGCCATCGGTTGTGTGAATGGTATAACGCCGATAAAAATATTGTTCGTTGGTGGTCGGTTCTATTTAATCTCATTAATTATTAAAAAAAATTAATTTAAATATCTTAAAATTAGTAAAGTCAATTATAGTATTTGTTGGTCATTAATTATATGAAAAATGATTTAAAATATTTTAAAATAAATAAATAAAATTATATCAAATAGAATCGACCAATAAACACTATATTGGTAATTTTGAGTTCATTGTAAATTTTAACTGACTTATTATTGTTATAAATTAAGTTTAATTCCAAATTCTAACTTAATTTTTTAATTATATCTTAAAGATTTTTCAATTTAATTTATTTTCATTATAATTAATTTATGAAAATGAAGATAATATTTTAATTTTAATTTAATTCAAAATTAATAAATAATGTTAAATTAACTAAATTTTAAATCAATTCAATCTAATCTAAATTAAAAATTAACTATTTTTATTTTCAATTAACCAAAATTAATTGGCTAAAAGTCAAATTTGTCTTATGCTCGTATTTTTCTTTAGTTTATTTTAGGATTAATTTAAGAAAATTATCTTAACTTTTAAAATTCTCAAAAAATTACTTTTTAATTTTTTAGAAAACTCTTTATTTTAAAATTTATTTAAAAAATAGTGACAAAATACACAATACGCTTGTATTATGCTTGTATCAATCAAATATTATGCAATGATTTGATTAAATTTTAAAACTCGAACTGAACTAATTAAATCTTACTAATTAATTATAATTGAAATTAAGAGCTGAATTCAACAACTATATTAGTAATATTTGATTAATTCTAAGTTTGATATTTATATTATTTTTGTTTGTTACCATTCTTTAATCAAAACTTTTTAAATTATTTTTCATAATTTAAAATAATTAAAAATTTGATGGCTTGGAGGTTGGAGCTCAAATTCCAACATCAACTTGCTGTCCTGCTCCACAATTTTGTTTACCGTAATGATCCCGTCGAGGTGTCCTCCTTCTACATAGGTCTAAATTTTTTGTCCAATTTTATGGTGTCTTATTCTGTTTCATAAATCTCAGCTATTTATTTATGCGGACTCTGTATTTATTTATGCAAAACTCACTCGTAATTTACATAAATAAATGACTGAAATTTATAGGACAGAATAAAATATCATAAAATCTCGTTCCTTCTATGTCACTTTCTGATTACTCTTCTCAATTTTAACCCACCACGTCATCTCACTCCAACACATCTCCACTTTATATTAATCACAATATATATATAATTAAACAAGTGGATAAAGTGAAATTACAAGCGCCAAGTTCGACTCTTCTTCTCTATATAAACCCGCCCATGGAAGCTC
>JAOSBL010000004.1:28499104-28509937 GCA_027568915.1 Erythroxylum roraimae
CGGCAACGAGCCTTTGCGCGAGAGGATCTTCCATTTTAGCAGAGAATCGATACAGAAGCTTAAGCTCAGAGCCAACCATAACTTGATAAGCGGGATTTTGGGTAACGGTTACAGTAATGGTAACTGTAATAACGGCGACACTAACGGAAAACATGAAACGGCAGAAGTCGGTAACTGTAATAATGGCAACACTAACGGAAAACACGAAACGACAGAAGTAGGTAACTGCAATAATGGCAACACTAACGGAAAACACGAAACGGCAGAAGTCTCGTCGTTTCAATCCCTCTGTGCACAACTCTGGCGTTCCGTGACACGTGTAAGAAACCTTCATTTTTCCAAAACGACCACGTTTCGGATGGCGGTGAACTGCCGCCACCGGTTGAAGTCACGGCTCGACCCCTACTACTTCGGGAACGCAATTCAGAGCATCCCAACTGTAGCTTCTGTCGGCGAATTGCTCTCCAGGGACCTGAGCTACGGGGCGGAGCTACTGCACCGAAACGTCGTCGCACACGACGACAGTACTGTGAGGAAGGGAATAGCAAGTTGGGAGAGAGAGCCGAGGTTGTTTCCGCTAGGAAACCCTGACGGAGCATCAATCACGATGGGTAGTTCTCCGAGATTTCCAATGTACGACAATGATTTCGGGTGGGGCCGACCATTGGCTGTGAGGAGTGGTGGGACCAACAAATTTGACGGTAAGATCTCGGCTTTTCCCGGCAGAGATGGTGCAGGGAGCGTTGATCTTGAGGTTGTGTTGGCGCCTGAGACCATGGCGGGCCTTGAATCGGATGGTGAATTCATGCAGTACGTATCAGTAACCATGTGAGTGACCCGCATAGTAGTGAAAACTAAAAACGTAATGACTCGGGAGGTATTGAACGTGGTCGAACGTATAGTATCTAATCTACTTGTCCTAGTTCTGAGGGCGTTTAATGAGTTGAAGTCGATGGATAGTAAGACGAATGCTTTGGACGGTCGTGATTTGCTTTTATAGATTTTTCCTGATTAGATACATCCCTAGTAATTTGTATCTTTGAGGATAAGCTTAGAATTTCCCAAGTGGTCAAATTCAAGCATGGGGTATTTATACTACTTGCAGTGTAAAAATAAAGTTGCGTATTATTAGATCTTTTCAGATTTCGCCTATTAGCTAAACTTTAACTAAGTGTGGATGATGACGACAATACAAACTTTTAAATTATTAACTTTAAATCCTAATTCCGATCTTAATATTATAGTATATGATTATAATCGAGATTATCGGTTCGAGTCTAATATGCAACTCTGTGTAAGCACAATATCGAGTTGAATAAACTCATCTTGGATGGAATTCAATTTAAAATTCAATCAAACTCGAATTGTGCTGTTCAAATTTAGACATGAGCTCGACTATCTTAATTATGAGCAGAAGTAGGCATGACTGAACTAAAATGTCAACTCTATATGTGTATGAACTCACATAAATGCAGTGGTTTTGAGCAAAGCTCAGATAGAAGAGATATTCATTCACTTCACAGGACTTGGTTCACTGGATTCATCATTTTAACTACACAACTGACCATAGTATGTGATCCAAACAATATATACAAGGAATGATCTGATGAACATGACAAACAATCAAAGTACCTAAACCTCTCTGTAACGGCCTTGGCGGCCATATCGGGTCTACAACAATCGGCTAACCAGAACTTGTGGTTCTCTACTAATTCATGAATAGTGAACTTGTGGAGATGGGAAAATACGTTTTACCAGCCATTGAATAGGTCTAAGAAACTGAGCTCTCTTCTTTCGCCAGAACCAAATTGCAGCATTGTACTGCTCATTGCGTATTTTCTTAGTTGCGGCCCTCCAATCGTACTGTTCCATTTCTGTTCGTGCTGCTTTACCGATTGTTTCTCTCAATTCACGGTCGTTCAACAAAGGTTCTAGCTTGGCCAAGCAATCTTCAAGATCTCCAGGATTGAAGAGAAAGCCAGTTTGTCCCTCCTGCTCTGGGGGAATGATATCTGGGATTCCACCAGCACGAGCTCCAATTACGGGAATCCCCGAAGACATGGCCTCCAAGACGACAAGTCCAAGTGTCTCCGATTCGGAAGGCATCACAAAGACATCTCCACTAGCATAAGCTTGCGAAAGCTCTTCTCCTCCCAGCATCCCGGTGAAAACTGCAGGCATTCCGGTGAACATTTTCTCTAGCTCCACCCTGCCAAGAGAGAAGCTATTCCTCAGGTCAAAAGAAGAAAATATGCTTCTCAGAACTAGTTGCGATTGTCATTACCTATAAGGCCCATCTCCAATGAAGGCAATTCGTGCTTCAGGAAGTCTATCCATGACACTGCCAAACCAAGTTCACCAATGATTTCAATTTGTAAAGAATCCAATGCACGAGCATAAACACAGGAGGTATTCACAAAATAAAACACAATTCAAGTTGAGAATCTTGCTTTAGGCGTGATCAAATTTCACCAATATGGTTACTGGTGCTTTGTAGTTCTGAATGTACGCGTGTGTACAAGACGGATACAGAGTAAGAGAAAAAAGAAGAGAACATCAAGTTGACACCTTTTGAGAAAATCCAAACTCTTCTCAACTCCCAGCCGTCCAACATGAACTATCAATGGTTTATCAGGTTCACCATTGCTGTTTAGACCAAAAACAGAACTCTGAGATGTTTCTCATGAATCTTTAACAAAATTGACAGAGAATGAATGAATTGACCTCACCTCAATCTCATTCTCATTTCGTGACAGCGATAACGAGGGTGGAAGCTTTCAGAATCAACACCCTTATTCCAAAGACGGATTTTATTAGCTGGAGAAAAGAAAAGAACGAACAAACAAAAAGCCAGTCATTTAACTTGGTGTTCAACAATGGAAAAAGAAAAGGCAACATCTTAAAGTATGATAATTTGGCAAAAGATCATGAAAGGATGCAGTCACCATTGTTAACTAAAATACCACAGAGAAACTCTTTTAAATGTAGATGAGCAAAAAGAACTCATTACAAAAGCTTAAAGTGGAAAGTGACAATGAATGGGGTGTCTCCATTCACCTGCTGTTACTCTAGCAGCTTCAAGATCCTTTGCAATGGCGGCTGACGGCACAAGCGTTAAATCAGCTGCTCTATGAAGGAATTCTGATAGGAAAAAGAGACACTATTGAGATTATCAGCGATGAACTTAAAAAGAGAGGAAATGAAAGGCTTCATACTTATAACCAACCACATTGGCTTCACCAGCCAACTAAATGTGTATCTTGGGATGTACCTACAAACCAAATCAAGAATCAATCTCAGGTATAAAATCTTGTCATATACAATAAAGAAGCACAAAGAAGGGGCATAAACTAGTGCCAGCACACTATTTCAGAAGAGCATAGATACAAGAAGACTTACACAGGGACGTGGGTGTGATAAGACATAACTATGGGGACGCACAGTAACTTTGCTATAGCGAGTGCACCAAAAACCTGGAGCAGAGATTGCAGAAAGTGAGTTATTCTTCCCATTAGTCATTGATTCTCAAGTTCTTCAAATGCAAAGCATACCATTATTCCAGGAGAAGATGCATGAATTATATCAGGCTTAAATCGTGCCACCTCTGAAATTATCCTCGGACTAAGTGCTAAAGAAAGAGGCACCTTTTGATACCAGGGGCAAGGGAAGCTGCAAAAGAAGGGACTTTGTGAGACAACAAGAAACCCAGTTCTATGAATAGTTTAACCAGCAGTTCCAACTACTACAGACATTGAGATAGTAACTCCCATGTGCCTCAAGACGAGCTAGTGGTTTACTCCTATTAACATGTCCATTTAAATCATGTTATGACGAATTTAAACATAGGGATTAAGGGAATCAACCTCCTTGAGCCAATCAGCTTTGCTCCATAAAACTCCCGAGGCACTCCTTCATGTGTTGTTACAACCATCACCTGTTTCACGGTTAGGAAGCCGCATAATTAGTCCATGAATGTGAAAATGATTATACCAGAAAGGCAAAGTAATGTCCATTACAACCACCTCATATTCTGTGAAAACCTCAATCAGGTAGAGATCTTCAGATGCTAAAAATATCAAAGCTATGGACATGCATCTCCAATTCAAAGAAGAAAATAGAGATTACCTCATCCCCCATTTCACGCAAGTACTTTATAAAGTTTTGGAACCGATTTTTGTACCCTGACACATATCTGCAAAGAGCAAAGAAGCCAATGTCATTCAATACCCAAATTCAAGTTGAAAGAATATCAACACTCCTAATTCCTGATTCTGTCTGCTATATCAATGGAGGACTAAACAACTGGAATTCTTCAAAAGGACCTAACATAGGCAAAACTCAATCTAACCCTGTTTGGTTGAGGGGCTGGTATTGGAACGGGATGGACGTTTGGTTGAAGGTTTCATAATGGAATGAAATGGAATGGAATGGAAGCGGAATGTTTCATGTTACGTTCTATTCCATCCTAAACAGTAAAAGTAAGAAACCTCCAATTCAGAGGGTTTAGGGTAGAATATAAACTAATAAACACGTACTATCTAATATACTCTCAATAATTTTTCTTAATACCAATTATTTCTTCTAATTCTAACCCCTTTTTCTCTATACTTATTTATTACGGACCACAAAAACTGTATATAATTAATAATATTTTTATATTAATTCTCCTTACCCTAATAATAATATTTTTATATTATTATTAATAAATTGTATATAATTAATAATAAAATAAAAAAATTTATAAAATTTTATTAATGAAAATAGAAAATATATAAAAAATTATTTTTTAATTGTTTGTGTATATTTCTATATAAATAAAAATATAAATAAATTATTTTTAAATATAAATCACATACAATAGAATAAAATAAAATTTAATAAAATAAAATATATTAAATAATTAATAATAATATTTCATATAATTAATAATAAATTGTATATAATTAATAATAAAATAATAAAACTTTTAGAATATATAAAAATTATTTGTTATGATTGTGACTTGAATCGCAACTTTTTAATTGGACATGATTTCTGTTTTAAAATCATAGCGTTAAATCTCCTGTAACAATCATTTTAATATCAGGGGTATAATAGTCATTTATTATACATTACATTACATTCCATTTCATCCATCTTCCAAACAATATTTCACTACATTACATTATAAATCCTTCCATTATTCTCAAACAACTTTTCACTGCATTACATTTCATTCTATTATAAACCGTTCAGTTACATTCCATTCTATTAATTAAACATCCAACCAAACAGACCTGAATGCTCGAGTGTGATAAAAAGCAAATCAGCTGTTCACATTCCAAAATAACATAGAATCAAATTAGCAACAAGTTCAGTAACAAAATATGTTTAATTACAGAACAAAACAGAAAGTGCACAAGACTAAGAAGTGCAGAAAATGAAGACAAACTATTGTAATTGATTTCTTTGAGTTTGAATCAACCAGTAAGCTCCTAATTAGGACTGCAAGTGCTAGTGGGACTTGGGAAACAACAGTTCCAACTTCCCATCTTTTTGTCACAACCCAGAAGTCAACGATCACGACAGAGCATAACATCAAAACCAAAGACAAACAAGAACACGAAATCAAAAAAAGAAACAGGAAAATGAAGACTCACGCAAAAGGAGAAGGCTCGACAAAGAGGGCAATGCGCCGAGGCCTGGAAGTGGTCTCCAAATCGAGCAAAGGAGGCTGGTTATCTTCCTCTTCTTCCTTAAACTCTGTAACAGTCATGTTGTTAGCACCTGCAGCTTCGCAAAGGTAGCTTCTTTTGTACCTTTCACTTATTTTCAAGCTATCAGAGTCTATAAAGCGAGGTCCTTCACAATTAAGACAAACGGGTTTTGCTCTAAAAGCACCAAAACTTGAGAATCTAAGAGAGAATGGAGGTGGGAAGGAGGGAAAAGAAGAAGCGGAGGAAGACAAAGAAGAAGGAGACACAGTGGGATTTATAAAGAAAGAAGATGATGCTGTCATGATGAGGATTTTGGTAACTACAGTGAGGAAGCGTGTGTTGTACAGAAAGTGAATCGTAGTAGCAAGCCAGAAAAGAGAGATTGGTTATGCCTTCCCGATTGGGAATCTATGAAGTAAATAAGCATAAAAATGAATATTCTCTCAAAGATGGGACCTTGAGCTTGAAGAGAGAATCGAAATGAGTGATTGTAAGCATATGCTTCTAATCTCAAAAGGTAATTTTCTATCCTGAGATGGACGTTATTGTTTTGGCTTCTGATAACGTCTTCCGTACACTTCCCTTATAATATGCGACATTCAAAATGTCAATCCAACTATTTTTTTTATTTTTATTTAATAATAATAATAACTAATAATTAATTATATTTAAAAATTTTAACAAATCAATTAAAATCGAAATCAACAAATTAAGTTGAAAACAAAAATTTAAGTTAGATTTAAATAATTATCTTTTTACTTTATTATAATAATAAAATCATTTTTTTCTTTAGATTTTATATTAAATAATTAACCCGATAATTTAAAATAACTATAATAAATCGAACTAGATTTAAACCAAAATTTTAAAATAACTATAAAAATTATTATTTTGAATCGAGGTTTAGATAGTTCAAAGTAGGGTTTAAGAACTAAGTAGGTATGTTAACAATATTTGATTGATTCCCGTGTGTTATTTATGTCACATGATTTTTTAATATTATTTTTTAACTAAAGTCTAAAATAATTTTTTTAAAAGAAATGCAAATTATTAGAAATTTTATTTTTTTAAAATTGCTTAGAAAATATCAAATCATCTTTTTTCAGTTAACCAGTTCTTACCAGGGTTATGGATATCGTTTCGTATTGGTTGATATCGGCTAGTACATACTGTACCGAACTAAAATTGGTATAAAACGAAAGGTCAATTGTACCGGGTTTAAATACCGATTGGTACCGGTCAGTTTTGGATGATATCCACAGGTACTAGAAATTTTAAAAATTAGGAGAACTTTTTTGTAAAATTTTCAAAAAAATTTAAACTCTCCTCCCTATCTCTCCTAACCTTCCCCTCTCTTTTTTTAAAGTTTTTTTAATTAGTTATTGTATTTACTTCAACTTTTATAATTGTTATGAATTTTTAATTTTTAAAATAAAAATAAATACTTTTATTACTAATAGTAATTATAAATTAAATAAAACTTAAAATAAATTATTTTTATTTAAATTTATTTTAATATTTTATATAATATTTATTATAAAGTATTAATTAAAATATTTTATTTTTTAAAATAAATAATTTAAAAATTATCATTTATAAAATAATATTTATTTTATATATTTTGAATTATTAAATCAAAATATATTTGAAATTTATATTTGAAATTTAATTATATTTATTAATAATTATTAAATAAATTTTATTAATTAAATTAAAATTGTGATTATTATTTATTATTATGATTTTTGGAGACATGGTTAAAATTATACAGTACAACTGTACAATATAATAATAGACTATTTTGTAATTTTTTTAAAAATTCAGAGACTATTTCATAAATTTAAAAAATTACCCGAAACGGTATTCAATATTAACCGATATCGATATAGTACTGTACCAGAATCTAATCCAATATCAAGTTCGGTATATTTCATTAAATATTATGTACACATTTATATAGGATTCATATAAATGTATTGACCAAATTAAACGAAACAAGATTGAAACACCCTAATCATATGTTGCATTCCTAGAAAGATTATCTTATTCTCGTGTCATTTGATAGGTGACATGAAAAGACATCAAACTTCTTGCTCTTCTTTTTTTGGCTTTACTTGACCAACAACCCAATCATTTTCGTTCAGAATGAAAAGACATTAAATTATAAGCTATCTTTATCTTTATCTTAATAAGAAGACATGTAATCATTATCATTTAAACTTAAAATTGGGTGAACTTTTAGGTTTACTTGATAAACTACAATCGTATTTTTCTTTTCAGGAGTGATTTTAAATAAAAATAACATAAAATTTTAATTTTAAATTAATTTAATTTAAAACACTCTAAAATATTTATATATATATAATTATTCTCAATTATTTTATTTTTCTTAATTTTGTATTTTAAATTACATATTAGAATTAATTTAAAATTAAAATTTTAAGCTGAGCCATTAACTTTAAGTTGAGCAGAGTCAATTTTGCATCCATATCTTGTAAACGGTTGACGATTAAGAGTTTGCTTTAACCCTTCTTTTGACAAAATATAAGAATAACAAATGCATAGTCTGAAGTTAAAAAGAGTTATTTACTTAATCATGTTTGTTAATTCTCTCAAATTGAAAAGAATGATATCCATGTGAGAAATATTTCAAACCTTTATATCTTAAACAGTCTATTTACTAGTTAGAAGTTAAGTTGCTTACTACTAAATTTTTCCCAGATCTTGCGTGTCTACGAGATTTCTACTGAGTTGTTGTTTATATCTTTGTATATATAAAAAGGAAAGGGCTTTTCTTTTTCAAAATTTCAAAACAATTTTTTTAAAAATTAAGTCGAATTTGGATCAGGTTAACCCTCTCATATTATACCTCTCGATTTTTAACTAAATTTAAATTTTGGTCAACTAATGTCAACTAAATTCGGGTTTAGTCGAGACTCAAATGCCAACTCTATATATCTCTTGAGCCAATTGTTATGATTAAGAATGACAATGGGTCAAACCGGACGTGAGTCTACCCAAGCTTGAGTTTGATACTTGGGACACGCGATCCAAGTTTGAACCCAATCAAACATTTTAAATTAAATTTAAAAAGTGATGTCTTTTTTTAAAAGTATCGAGTTTCGAGCTAAGCAAGGTCAAGCAATTGGAGCCTGATTCGAAGTTGAAAATTAGAAAAGTTCAAAACTTTGTTTGAAGCTGATCAAATTGGGCTCAAGCTCGACCCAAGCCTGAGAACTAAAAAGATTCGAAGCCCAACCTGAAGTGGTCAAATTGGGATGAGCTAAGCCCTATTTTGCCAAGCCAAGCCTAGTTATGATTGTGCATATGAAGATGGTAAGTATTGCCTATTGATAAAAGTCTTCTTTTTCTTTTCTTTTTTTTAATACAAGGGAAATAAAGCACAAAAGTTAAACAGCTACACACTACGCCTCTAGCCAGAAGCATATTGTTTGATGATCAATTTGTTTGACCAAGCAATGGTCTCGGCATCATCCTAAATTTTGTTACTCAATTTGCGTTAATTAGGGAGGTGCAAAATCGTGCCTTGACTACGCCTATTTTTCATACTCAAAGAAATGTTGGGTGGTCTTTTTCACATGATAGTTGGGTGAAGCTTAATACTGATGGTGCTTGGTTAGGTGGATTTGTCTACGATATTGGCTGTTGTTGTCCCCTTGAGGCAGAATTGTGGAGTGTTTACTCGGATCTTCTTTTGGCCTAGAATTTAGGATATCGCCGGGTGGAGCTAAACTCAGACTCTTTAATTGTCATCAATATTCTATCAAACTCGATAAGGAAGAATTTGACAAATTGTTCCTTAGCTCGGGGTATTAAGTTTACTAATAACTAGAGAGTAGGTAGTGAAGCCGCGTTATGTCTCTCGAGAAAGAAATCAATGTGTTGACTAATTAGTTAAATCTACAAGTTTACATCCTATTAGTTTTATATGCCTTCAGGAGCTCCCCTTGGATTGTCCAAACCTGCTAGGTAAGTACATAAAAGTCTTCTCTTTTTGCTTTCATTTTCATTCTCTTTGTTTGCTTTACTTAAATGAGCTCGGACTCTTTTCTGGGTTAGACCAAGATGTCGGTAGAGAAGATTAAAAAAAATCTCATCTTTTATTTTAAATTAACCTAAATTAATTAATTAAAAGTCAAAATTTAAATGTAAAAGCTCAGATTCGAACATCAACTTGTTGTACGGATAGAAGGTGGCTGATGGAAAGGTGACGTTGTGCACAGATGGCAGACGAATACGGGAGAGGCAAATTGATCCCCTTGCCGTACTGCTTCGCGATTTTGTATTTTTGCTCACTGCTTTCATATAATGTCTACATCACTTTCTGTTTACTCTTCTCAATTTTAACCAATCACGTTATCTATCTGTCTCCCATCACATCTCCTCTTTATATTAATCACAATATATATAATTAAACAAATGGATGAAGTGAAATTACAAGCGCCAAGTTCGACTCTTCTTCTCCTATATAAACCCTACCATGGAAGCTCCTTCAAAACATACCAAGCCCTCTCTTTATACTCTTCCATAGTTCAGAGCAGAGAAAGAACACAAAAATGCCTTGTGATTCTACTAAAACTATCGTTTCCAAATGCATGATATCACCCACGTCAGAAATCCGCCATTGAAACCCTCAACCTCTCCGTCTCTGACCTTCCTACGCTCTCTTGCCAATTCCAAAAAGATGTTCTTCTTACTTATCCACCTTACTCCATCAAAGACCTCATCACATTTCTGAAACATTCTCTCTCGATCACTCTCACCCACTTCCCTCCCCTTGCTGGCCGACTCATTACCTACCAAAACGGCCACGTTCACATCTTCTGCAACGATGCCGGCGTTGAGTTCATACAAGCCAAAGCAGTGCACTTGCTCGTTAACAACATTCTGTCACCTCTCGATGTTCCTAACTGTTTTAAGGAGTTCTTCACTTTCGACAAGACCCTCAGCTACTCCGGCCACTCCAACCCTCTGGTTGCGGTCCAAGTCACTGAGCTCGCTGACGTCATCTTCATTGGATGCACGGTGAACCACGCAGTCATGGACGGCACGTCGCTTTGGCATTTCTTCAACACTTTCGCTGAGTTTTGCAAAGGCGTCAAGAAAATTTCCAACT
>JAOSBL010000004.1:28603528-28614940 GCA_027568915.1 Erythroxylum roraimae
GCTTCCATCCCATCCCATTCCATTCCATTATGAAACCCTCAAACAAACGATGGAAACATGTTACGTTCCATCCCCTTCCATTCCAAACCATCAAACCAAACAGGGCCTTAGGGAGTAGAGATAGACTTGAGTTGTAAGTCGAATCAGTATAAATCGACTGCATCCTTTTTCTCTTTCTCTCTCTCTCCTTATCTTTTAAATTTCTGCATTGTGTATGTGTTTATTTTAACAAAAGTCTGATTCACTTTTAAAATAAGTTTCTTATGCTTTCAACTTGCTAACGATTCCTTTCATTTTAAGAGGCGTCTTCTTTTTATTGTTTAAATGGGACCTATACTAACAGGCTTTTGTCGTTTAATATACTACTATCGTCTTATATGTTCCTATTGTTTTAATTTTTAACATGCTCTTATCTTTATACGAATTAAAAGTAACCTGGTAATTTTTTTTTAAGTCACACACAATTCACCTTCTTATTGCGCGTGTTTGCTTTATCACTTCCTTTTCTACATAAGAAGGATGGTTTCGACGATAGTGAGCGTGTCAAGATTGAAATCGACGAGTGATTCTTCTCTGGTTGAGCAACTACACCTATGTTCTTATTCTTAACTCAATCTTGAGGCCCTGCAATGCTTTTCTGGTTAGTTTTTGGTTCATGTGAATTATGAATCCCCTATTAGTTGGCATGTTTTGAAGTAAAAGGAGTAGAAATTCTTATTCAAGTAAGCATTTGCAGCCTGCAGGTGTAAATAGCGTTAGATATAGTAGATGTTTACTGGAATTTCATTATCAGATCATGATCTTTTCTACAAAAAACAGAGAAGTTTAATGGAAGAATCAAAAAAGAGGGGAAGTGGATAAGAATTGAACGGGTAGCTAGAGAATTTCTGGTTTATCAGAACAACAAGATCTTTAAGAAGGTTTAATCTTTTTGCAGACAACACAGTTCTCTGAGATTAAACTGTCCATTGCACTTCCAGCTTTGATTGTTAAGTTCCTGGTTTTCTTGTTCCAAAGGTGTAGTGCATAGCTTTCTGTCAGGCTATGCAGTGTTTCTGCTGTCCATTTTTTTTCTGCTCTATTTGCTGGCTTCCTGAAGAGCCTGTCAATCTTCATCCAATCAACCGGATAAAATGCCCGAGGCTGCAAGATCGTGATGTTGTAACCGGGTTTAATTCCGACCCTCTCGACAACTCTAGAGATTAGGTAAGGCTGATTTTGCCCCCATTTGTTTCCATTAAAAGATTTGACGAATTCTTTTATGAAATCTTCTAGAATAGGATGATTAATGTCAAAGATCATTACAGCATCATTTATTCTCCTCCATTGATTAGTAACTTGATCTGCACTTTGTGCCCCAATTGCATTTCTCAAATTCATGAAATCTTTCAGAACAATGAAGTCTGGATCTAAATAGATCCCTCCGTACTTGAATAGTATTGCAAATCTGAGAAGTTTGGAAAGATTTACACATAGTGAAATCGAACCAGGGTCTCTTCTGCCACTCTTTATCTCATCAAACCAAGCTTTTGCTGGTGTATTCTTTAGAAGAAAGGGTATGTCAGGTGTGACTGCCAGAACCTGGAAGCCACGATCAAGTACTGGTTTCAGGATCTGGTACCCTTCAATGGAGTCCAAAGACCGTGACACAATGATTAAGCATGCATGAGGGTTAGCTTTGAATAAGCTATCCATGGCCAAGAATTCTCTTTTCCCAAATGTCTCAGCTGGTAAGAGCCATGTCATGAAGAACTGGAAAGTGCACTTGTTGAAGAATTCCAGAACTCGACCATGGAATTTCTGGCTCAAGTCAGTTGAGTTCAGGATCTCAAGCTCTGGCGATTTCCTCCTGAACCATGCTATTCTTTCTCCTTTCGTAGCGTTAAAAGGAGGAATCAGAGGATCAACAGCTTCCCTGTCAACTTCATCAATCTGCTGCTTCCTGGAAGTAATCTGTGATACTTCCAAGATCTCTTTGCTTGTTTGTGATGATGGGTACGTAGAAAAAATGGAGACAAGGATGTCAGAGCAGATTATGAAGAATATAACTGCAAACATCAGGACTGATGATGGATGAGAATTCGCAGCTCGACCAAGTAGTCTGTAATTGAACATCTTCTTAGAAATTTTCTTCACTTTCATTATGAGAGCGTTCATGGAGCAGAATAGTTTCCTATCCTCACAAGTAAAAGCTTGGAGATTTACAGGTACTATATACAGTAGGAGAAGTCTTAAACATTCTAAACGTGATGATAGGAAGACATATCTGCATCATCATCGTCATCATCCTGTGATCTATCAACATTAATTTAGGGGAATTGAGAGATGTGTTTATCAAATAAATTCAATCTTTAATGTGGTTCTATTATCATCTTTAATATTGAAAAAATGGAACTTCTAAGTAATGATTAAAACACCACAGTGGTCCGATCGACTTAATCACACAAAATTTTAAATTAGCTAAATTTTTAATTCGAATTATTTTAATAACTTTTGTTATTAAAAATTGATCGATTTATTAATTAACCAACCGATTTTTTGTAGATCAACAAGTTTTTAAAACTAGAATTAATTAATTAATTTTTATGTAATATTCAGCTTCAATTAAATTTATAAATAAGGATAATTTATTTCTTCAATTCTATTTCAAACTTTTTATTTTTCAAAAGTTTTTATTTTAAATTACTTAAATAATGATTCAAGATATTAAAAATTTTATAACAAAAGCTTGTGTTAATTACTCGATAAATTATTTTAAAAGAGATTAGGGATGACAATGAACCAGGCTGGGCTTAGGCGACCTTACCCTTTTTGTCCCAGTCCGAATTGTTATTTTCTAAAAAATTATAAAACGATATTGTTTTGTCATTAATCAACCTAGGCCTGACCTGTTGACTTTGGGCCAAGCCGGGCCAAACTCTTTTGCCGTTCCTAAAAGAGATTGTTATATGATTGGTTAATAACGTTTTCATAATTGCCTAATTTAATCATATTATAAAACAACTCAATTTTAACCCAATTATATTCAATAAAAACATTTAAAAATAATTTGACAGATATTTTTTAATTATACAAGATAAGAAATAAATTAGTAATAAATTGGTTATAACTTAAACACACACACACGTGCACAAATATACACGTGCATTAAAATTAAAATTTTGTTAAATAAGTTAACAGACATTTAATAAAAAATTTAATAATGTAAATATTTATTAAATATTTTAAAATATCAAAAGTATTTTTTTAAAGTTAGTGATATCCTAACAAAGAAAAAGTATATGTCTTTGTTATCACTCATTACATCTGCTCTCCAAAGGTTACTCTAGTTGGTATAACAATATCTTAGTAAAAATTTCGGTGACTAGCAGAGTATGAAGAAGTTCAATAATATACAGTCTTATTTTTAAACAACAATTTGGTTCAACTCAACTTGATCAATCGTCTTTAAATCGAATTCAAATTTAAAAGAATTATTTTAACATGATCTATAAATTTAGAACAATCCTAAAGTGACATTATTTTGATATAAATCGAATAATCCAAGTTCATTTGACTTTGGACCGAAAAAATGTTGAGATAAAATTCGACACAATTTATTTTTTTTAGGTGCACCCAGGGTATCCACCGACGGAATTAGTGACTAATCCCTTCGTTGCGAGAATATCTCCAACACGGGAGGGCTACAGCTGGCCCAATTTATTACTACTCCTTGTAGACTCTTAAGTTCATCCAATGATTAAAAAATATATTCGATTTGGCTAATTCAATTATAAAAATCTTGAATTGGTTACATTTTAGTTTGATTTTAATAATCTTTATTATCAAAAACCGGTTAGTTTATTAATTAAGAGGTTAAATTTGTAAATTAATCAATTTTTTTGCAAATAAAAATTAATTAATTTCATTTAATACTATTTTTTAATTAAACTTCAAATTATGTAATGATTAAATATATTTTTCTTTAATCATATTTCAAAATTTTTAATTTTGTTTAATTTTTAATCGATTTTAAAATGATATTAAACTTTTTAAATTTTAAACTTCTTATCTTATCGGTTTAACTTTCAATACAATTTTTAAAATCTTATCAGTTTATCTTATTGGTTTAACTTTTTAAATCTTAAACTTCTTATCTTATCGGTACTAATTAGTCTTTCTATTATTTGTTTTTATTTAAATCTCTTATCACAACTTATAAAACATTGGGTTTATCTCCTAATTAGTCTTTCTATTTTTTGTCTTTTTCCAGATTTGTCATGCTCTATACAGCCGGGCTTTCCCAAAACAAAAGATAAAACAACACGTTCTTCAGAGCCGGCTTTTATTAATTTGTTTATTGAAGAATGCTCCATTGTTTCAAACTTCCCTTTGTTCACGTCTGGAATTTCAAGTTCTGTTCTGTGTCCATTGATTTTCTGCATAATTTAAGCTAAAAAAAGAGATCTTTCCATTCATGGTACCATCATCAGAGATAACAGAAGAGAAGGATGAGGAAGACAACTACTTATTCATCAACACAGAGGCTCAAAAGGAAAGGATAAGACAGATCATAGAGTACCAGAAATCCTTGTACTGGTCTTCTTCTTCTTCTTCATTGTCCACTTCAGCTGCTTCTTGTTCCTCGTTCTCTTCTTCTCGCAGAAGCAGCAATTTATTGGAATTGATGAAAGTTGGAAGCATGTCTTTGAAGAGATTGTTTGAAATGGAGCACACAACTTTGGCGACCCATTTTCAGGATTATAGTGGCTCACCATTAATAAAGACTATACCTTTGTGGGGTAGTGATGATACAGATAATGATATCTTTGATCCATGGTCAGCCATTAAAAAGATTGGAACTTCTAATGAGCTTGGAAGTGATTCAGCAGCTAAGTTTGCTTCTGATGTTAGCTTCAGGTATGGAGACTTCCACGTTGTCAACAACAGGCGCAAGTTGAGAAGAAAAAGTTCTTTCAGGAGGTTGCCAAGATTGAGTTTTCATAGATTTAAGCGCTTCAGGTTCAGGTTGAGATTGAGAAGAATCAGGATTAAGATCTGTGGTAAAATTTTCTAAGTTTTGCCTGTAAATTTGCAATCATACGTAGAAGGAACTTGAACCCCAATGATAAAAAACATACAGAAAAAAACTTGCAGAAGAAGGAAAGAAAGGAAGAAAAGGTTTCTGGCAGTAATCAAGTCCTGAGATTCAGTACCTTATCCTGATTCTGGAACCTGAAGAGTGACGGGAATTGTTTCTTGGGTGCAGATTCTGGAAACATGTCTTTTATTCTTTGAATACTACTGCTAGTTAGTTCATCAGATGATTTGCCACTTGTCAATCCATCAAACTGCAGATGATTTGCAATGATTTTCAACTGAATTGGCAAATGATGCAGTGATCTTTGATCAACCTTGCCAAAACATTTCCCTCTTCAATGTTAAACTTTCTGCTAATTCTATTCCATAGGTGCAACCCAAAAGAATTCACATTTAGTTGATGTAGTGTATCGTTGACCCATCTTGAACTTGTCAGGTTTTCTGGTTTCTTAAAATATCTTCCTATGTTCTTCCAATCGACAGGATAGAAGGCCATAGGTGGCAAGACAGAAAAGTTGTATCCTGAAAGTCCTGCTACTTTCTCAACTACCCTGGAGATCAAATAAGGGCCATTGTATCCCCATATGTTTCCATCAAAATTTGAAACAAAATCCTCCATGAACTTGAATAGTAATGAATCAAAACTTTGAGCTCCAACAGAATTCTTGAGCGCTGTGAAACTTTTACGATGTATCCAAGTAAACACCTCCATACTTATACAAAGCTGCGATTCTGATAAGGCTTGATAGATTCTGAAGAATTGGAATTTTGCAGGGTCCTTGCGGCCTTTCTTCAGCTCGTCAAACCAAGCCTCTGCCGGGGTATTATTCAACAGAAAGGTTACATGGGGTGTAACTGCTGCAATCTTAAAGCCAAGGTCAACTAATGGTTTTAGGATTCTGAAACCTTGTTCAGAGCCCATGGATTTTGATAGAATCATTAAGCGCCCATCAGGATGAGCTTTGAAAAGACTCCCCAGGGACACGAACTCTTTTCCTCCAAAAGACATTGGTGGTGAGAACCATGTCATGAAGAACTGAACTTTGCACTTCCTGTCAAAGAATTTCAGAACTCTGCTATGAAATTCCTTGTTCATGGTGTCTGAACTCTCAAATTTCATCAGCTCTTTCCGACTTGACCCAATTCCTTTTTTTTTCCGGGACGCGGATGGGATGAAGTTGATGAGTATCCTGTGCAGATAACTTTTTTCTTGCAGAACATCGGAAACTTGTTTGATTTCACTGCCAATAGACTGTGGAGAAATATTAACAGTGCTACGATTGGCACAGAAATAAAAGATCAAAACAGAAAATCCAATGACAGGAATGCAGGGTTGTTTTGCACAATAAAGTAGACGATGGTATAACATTGCCAATAGAATTTCTTATCAGAATTTGTTGAAACAAGTTGGTAAGAGGAATGAGTCTCTTTAAGATGCTTATGGTGGTCAAGATCTTTTTGTTTAGTCTTCTATTTGTTTACTAGATCAAACGTGAGACTGATGAAAGTTCGACTAGTTTCATCGTAAAAATTTTGAACCGTCCAATTTTTCAGTTTAATTTTCAACTTTTCAGCTCGACTTACTTTAATAACTCTTATTAAAAACTTATCAGTTTATTAATTAATTAGTCAGTTTTATAAATTAATAAGTTCTTATGAACCAAAATAAATCAATAAATTTTCATTTAATAATCTCTTTTTTTCATTAAATTTCAAATTATTCGATAAATAAAGATAATCTCTTTCAATCATATTTCAAATTCTTTAATTTTATTCAATCTTTAGCCGATTTTATCATGATCTAATATCGATTGAATCTTTTAAAATTTAAATTTCTTATCTTATCGGTTTAATTTCTGATTCGGTTTTAAAGTAAGACAAAAAATTATTTTAGACAATTTTTTTTCTTAGACTTCATTTAAAAAATTTGTGACAAAATACATGTGGTGTGAGCAAATTAAATATTGTTGTTATGATGAACTAACTCACCTCTTACACTTGACTAGAACTATAATAATTTATTAATTTCAGTTGGATTTAATTGATTTAAATTAGGTTTAATAATTGAGTTTATTCATGCATGTTGTTCATGTCATGAGTGTTTTTTAAATATTTTTAGACGAAAGTCTAAAAGTAATTTTCTAAAAATTTAAAGATAACAAAGAATTGTTTCCATAATTTTAAATATTATAAGGCTTTTTTAAATTTTAAGTGATTTAAACTATATAAGAACGAGAATCTTTAACCTTATCAATGAAAATAAAATTTTCAAAATGGACCAAGGGTCCACCTTTGAATTTTAAGCTTGATCCAAAACATCGCTTGGACTATTGCTTTAGGCGGCTCCAGGCCCACATGTGACCAAACTGAACCCAATTTATTGATTTTGGGTCGAGTTCAAACCGGAACTACCGTCCTAATTTTGAATAACATCACAATCTTTACCATGCATAATTTTTTTCAAGTACATCTAATCACAGAAGTCCAAAATGAAAGCTATCAGGAAACAGTAGAAGAGTACATTATAGCTTAATCTTCAAGTTCTGATCCCCATTTTGCAACTAAACAATATTTAGTCAATTTGCTTACACTTCTGCTTCAGGATAGTGTTAATTGTACCTACCATTTTCAATTAACTTAGTTATTTGTTAATTCAGAAATCATTATCAAGCAAGACTTTTTTGCCAGAACACACCTCACTTTTTTGGCAAGAAGATACCTGAAAAAATACAAGGATTCATATAAAACAGATCCAGAAGGAGACAGAAAAATGCAAATTGGCTTGTTTAAGATTACTGATCTCTCAGGTGGCTGTTCATTTACCTGGAAATTTGTATTCTGAACCAAACATCAGAATCAAGTCACCATCTGATATTTAGTCTCAAATTTTATTTCTTTCATTTTGTTTTTGTTTTTGTTTTCATTTTGCCCTTTCTCAAATAAAATTTCATACGAGCAGGATAGAGGGCTTTAATTATTTTCCTTTTCTGCTTTGAAATGACCTCAGAATTTGCAGAACAAGATGAAGCATTCTAATTCAAGTTCTTGGCAGTTCTTTTCAAAGCTTGCATGGTTTCTACTCTCATGCTTGACCACTAGCTTGAAATCCACAAATGGAGCTACTTCATCAAACGAGACTGATCGACTTGCCTTACTAGACTTCAAATATCTGATAACAGAAGACCCTTTTCAGATCATGAATTCATGGAATGACTCGATCAATTTCTGCAGTTGGACAGGTGTTTCATGTAATCCAAGTAATGGAAGAGTCGTGGTATTGAACCTGCAGTCTCAGAAACTGGTAGGCTCTATTCCACCTTCAATAGGAAACCTTACATATCTGACAGGAATCAATGTCAGGAACAACAGTTTTTATGGAGAAATTCCTCCGGAAATCAGTCGTTTACTGTACTTGCAGCATATCAATTTAACCTATAACTCTTTCACAGGGAAGATTCCTACTAATATTACCAACTTAATGGATCTCAGAGTACTTGCTTTTGCTTATAACAACTTCATTGGTAACATTCCACTACAGCTTAGGTATTTGTCAAGGTTAGTTGTCCTTGAACTTGGAGCTAACAACCTGACAGGAACCATACCACTTTGGATTGGAAACTTCTCTTCTTTGATTGGTCTTTCACTTTCCTCTAACAATTTCCATGGAAGCATACCTGATGAACTTGGGAAGCTATCAAATTTGGGTTTCTTTCAGCTTTCTGGCAACTTATTCTCTGGTACGATTCCTCCTTCAATCTATAATGTTTCTTCCATATACTACTTCTCAGTTACTGAAAACCAGCTCCAGGGACAGCTGCCAGTAGATGTAGGCCTTGCTCTTCCTAATCTCCAGATATTCGCTGGAGGAGTAAACAACTTCACAGGCCCTATACCTATATCATTCTCCAATGCTTCAGGACTTCTGGTGATTGATTTTGCCATAAATTCTCTAACTGGGAATGTTCCTTGGAATATAGGAAGCTTGCAACGTTTAGTTAGATTTAATTTTGATGATAACAATCTAGGATATTGGGATAGTAAAGACCTGAGATTTCTTCTTTCTTTGACTAACTGCACCAAGCTAGCGGTGTTAGGTCTTGGAAGAAATCGATTTGCAGGAGAATTTCCAAGCTTCATAGGTAACTTGTCAAGAGAGCTACAGATTCTAAGCATTGGAGGGAATAGGATTCAGGGAAGTATTCCTATTGAGATTGAGAACCTGGTAAACTTGAACCTTTTGGCGTTGGAACAAAACAACATTAATGGAACTGTTCCTGATATCTTTGGCAAGCTGCAGAATTTACAGGGTCTACATTTGAATGGTAACGGATTCTCTGGTCCAATTCCGCCATCACTAGGTAACTTGACTAAACTGACAACGCTTTCCTTGGAGGAAAACAATTTTCAGGGAAGCATACCCCCAAGTCTTGGCAACTGCCAAAGCCTTTTAATTCTGAACCTTACAACCAACAGTCTGACTGGATCTATACCGAAACAGGTTATCGGTCTCTCTTCAATCTCGATATCTTTGCTTTTGTCCCAGAACTCATTGACTGGTTCTCTACCTTCGGAAGTTGGTAAATTGGCCAATCTGAGGGAGCTGGACTTGTCAGAGAACAAACTTTCAGGTGAAATTCCCAGCACCATTGGCAATTGCATCAGCTTGGAACGCCTAAATTTAGAGGGTAATGGTTTTGGTGGAACAGTTCCTGAATCCTTGGGGAAGTTGAGAGGGTTAGAAGAACTTGATCTTTCTCACAACAACTTTTCAGGGGTGATTCCTACATTTCTAGGCAAGTTACCATCTCTCAGGCTTCTCAATCTGTCTTACAATGATCTTGTGGGTGAAGTGTCAGGAGAAGGTATATTTGCAAATGCAACCGGCTTTTCCATTATCGGAAATGACAATGTATGTGGTGGTAATCCTCGATTATCTCTACGACCATGCTCTAAAAAAAGAAATGGAAAATCTCAGAATCTGAGGGTTGTAATCCCAGTTACAATTATTGCAGTACTCTTCATTGTTTCCTTGTGCTCTTTTGCTATACTTTACAAGGCAAGAAGCTCAAGGAAAGATCAGAAAGCTCTTCCCTCTGGAGAGTGGCCAGAAGATAGTCCATATCCTGAACTCAAAACCTCAACTAGTAACTTTGCAGCTGAGAATCTCATTGGTTCAGGCAGTTTTGGATCTGTATACAGAGGAACCCTCAATGGAAGACTTGTTGCCATTAAGGTCTTAAACCTTGAACAGCAAGGAGCTCTAAGAAGTTTTTTTGATGAATCCCATGCTCTGAGAAGCATTCGACATAGAAATCTCCTCAAGATCCTCACTTCCTGCTCAACCATTGATCATCAAGGCAAAGACTTCAAATGTCTTGTTTTTGAGTTCATGTCCAATGGAAATCTAGATGAGTGGCTGCACCCACCTGCTGGGAATGAACATCTAGCTAAGAAACTGGGACTCATTCAGAGATTGAACATAGCCATTGATGTTGCTTGTGCATTAGAGTATCTCCACCACTACTGTGAAACTCCAATTGTTCACTGTGATCTGAAGCCAAGCAATGTTCTTCTTGACAAAGACATGGTAGCTCATGTTGGTGATTTTGGACTAGCAAGGTTCCTCATTGAATCATCAAAATACCCATCCAGAAATCAAGAAATGTCAGTTGGCTTGAAGGGTTCTGTTGGCTACATTCCTCCAGGTACATAAATACTAACTACACATTGAACCTCCAGGTACTTTGCAAGGTTCGGGATCTTCAACTTCTGCAGATTTTTTCAATTCTGTACTTATGATCTAGTTTGAGGTACATTCAGTTGCTTATGATGATTCTAACAAGACATAAATAAACATTGCAGAGTACGGAACGGGAGGCCAAGTTTCCATAATTGGAGACGTCTATAGCTATGGAATACTGTTGCTCGAGATTTTTACAGGAAAAAGACCAACTGAAGATATGTTTACAGATGATCTAACCATTCACAAGCTCGCTCAGATGGCTTTGCCTGACCATGTTTTCAACATAATTGACCCATCAATGCTTCTTCCAGGAGATGATAACGAGAGAGATGGAGTAAATGAGAGAGAAATTATCAGAAGCCACAAACGTTTACAGGAATGTGTGACCTCAGTATTGAGTATCGGACTTTTATGCTCTTCAAGATTACCGGATGGAAGGATGGCCATGAACTTTGTTGTGAGGAAGTTGCTTGGAATTAGAGACGCATTTCTCAGAACTGAGAATTAAGAGCAAAGGCTTATAGTCATATGTCCAACTTGAGAATTACAAGTTTCTGGCATGGATTACTGATACTTGCTTATTATTACTG
>JAOSBL010000004.1:28624401-28636857 GCA_027568915.1 Erythroxylum roraimae
ACCACATGGGATCTATGTCATAGGTGACATGTCAGTGAAAAGGCAAACATGGTTTTGGTTCATTTGTTGTCCTACTTATTGGTGGGTTCTGCAATTTTCTCAAATTACTAACTGTAATTGAGTTCCTCGCGAAAATAAAATCTACCACACTCTAATGCTGATACTCATTAAAAGCTTATGTAAGATAAAAGAGCTTGCATGGATCGCTTATGGCCAAGAACACAGTAACAGAAGAGTAAACTCAGGAATAATCACATCTACCAAGTCCTTCATTCATCTGCAAGGAATGACAGAACCTCTGAACAGAAAAACAATAAAAAGAGAACGGACACAAGTCCAAGGTTGCGAAGTAGATAGTATGGTTTCTATAGCCCCCATCTTCACACTCTTACAAAATCATCCCTCTCTCCCAGTACCTGGGAAAAGACCAAAACAATCTGGATACAACAAAATCTTGAGTTAAACTTGCATGAATCATCTTCACCGACACCCGGATCAAGCAGACCTTGGCTCGATATCAGAAAAAGACACCTTGATCGAATTTTACACCTCGACCAATCATCAAACAATCCACAAAGTGATTTGAGTCGAATGCCTTAAACTAAACAGACAAACCAAAAAAAGAAGACTACATCTTTGAGTCCTAACCAAAACAAATACCCACGTCACCCCACTTAGATCTCAGTAACTAGAAATTAATTCGAACACAAACAAGCGTAAAACTCATAGAAAAAGTAGAGAAAATAAGAAAGACAACCAAGAGGAGACATAACAGAGAAAAAGAAACAAACATGACGAAGCTAGAGCCAAAAGACAGTAAATTACAGGGTATTGGCAAACTGAATATCAGCTTCAAGAGCCTTAAGAGAGTCCTTGAACGATTTCCGCATTCCTTTTATGTTCTCTTCCACAATTTCTAACACTTTCAGACCTCACCCATTAATCAAACTCCAAAAAAGATAAAATCTTTCCCAACAAACAAACTCAAAACATTACAAAAAGATGACCCTTTGGGAAATCGAACCAACTAGAAACTGGTAGACATGAAGGGCGTGATCTATTTCGCTTGAAACACAAGTAACACTGTCCAAGTCGAACACTGTTTAGTTATGGACATCCCTGTGTCCTCTGTTATCATATTTAATGTCGATTCGAAGATAACATATGAATTTACCAGGATACCCTTCATATTTTGCCTCGAAATTTATAAATTAACCTCTTCCCGATATTTCTATTGCTCTCATGTCAGTGATTTTTCTTACCTCACAGTGAAGCCCTATTGGATGGTGATCTACAGAAATGATGTGGTAGTATGGGGAGTGGAGACTATATGCCTCTTGAGTCTTGAGTGAGGAAGAGGATAAAGAGTACAGAATTTGTCGTCATGGACACTTGTGAGAGAAGAGTGAAGCATCTCTCACACGTGGAGGGCATGCACGGTTTGGTCCAACAGTTAAGCGCGGGCCCCACTTGTGGTTGGTTATGTAATTATGTTTGAAGATCAAAAGCGTGACGTGTTGTTATTGGTGAAGAAACGGGCCCACTTAGACTCGGCTGTACCTAAGTAGAACTATTATTTTTGTAAATCAGAAATATGATAAATAAAAAAAAGAAGGTTATTTAAAGAGACAGCCCAAGGTGCTAATCTCATTCCAAAAATCACAAGACTATAACTTAATTAGGGATGACAATAGGTTTTCAACTCGATTAATATCTGCACTATCCTACCCGAAAAATAAACATAGAGGTTAAAAAATAGATTTTAAATGGATGATAAAAAATAGATATGAATATGCATTTGGATATAGATCTAGTAATAACCCGAACCGATGAATACTCATAATATACCCGTTTTTTATTAACTCTATTTTTCTATTTTTTTCTTGAATATTCATGGTTAAATATAATAAAATATTAATATTTTCTGAGAAGAAACAGTTTTAAAATCTCTACTTTACTCTTAAGTCTTCACCTTTTTCATCATATTTTATTTTCTTATAGATAATAATAATGCAAATGATATGGAAATGGAGTTTTAAATATTGTGGAGTTCACGCAAAGACAATTTGAAGCTTTTGATATTTCAGTCTTTATTTCAGTTCTTGATTATGAAAAATATGTATTATCTTTAAACTAGACATTATGATTTTTATTATTCTAATTTTATGATTTTTTAAGACATACAAATCTAAATCTTGACTTATTATTATTAAAGTAATTTTAATTTAGAGCGTTCACAAAAATTTGCTCTTTATATTTCCTATTTAGAAGTTATATTTTTATGTGCTATACAACCCGATAGATATCTAAAAATTTGAACAATCCAATGGATTTAGATATGAGTAGTAAATTGTAAAAACCAATGAATATGAATATGAATATGAGTTAAGTTATAAAAGATAGATATGGATATGGATTGAGTAATACTCGAACCGAACCCTACTTATTACCATCCCTAAACCTAACCTAAGCGAACCTGATAAGTGAGAAATACTATACAACAGCTACTGCTTCCAAAAAAAAGTAAAAGTCAGAATTTTATCTATATAATAAGCAGATCACAACAATCGCCTATTTATCTCTTTCATCTAAAATTGCTTGGAGATGCCTAGAAGGGTGCACCCTTCACCAGATTCACACACATATTCAGACTAAACTAGTAGAGCAGTCCATCATTCAAAACTCGATAAATCATGAAGAAACTTCGTACGCTGAAGCTTCTTCACTGCACTCACCTATTCTGCTGGATGGATTTTTTTTTTTTTTTTGGGTCTTGTGAAATATTTTTAAAAAAATTGAGAAAAGGTATTTGAATGAGAGGTACTCTAAATTTTGTAAAAACTTAATTAGAATGAGGGCTAATTTATTAAATTATTTATTTAAAATATATTATTTACAAAAATTATATTCAATAATTAAAAATTGAATCGATTCAATCAATACAACCGACCAAATCTTGAACTGACTAATTTTTTGATTAAGTTTAAGTTAATAGTTATTGTTATTTAAAATCAATTAACTTATCCATTTTTGTAAATTAACTTGCTTTAATAAATCATAATAAGTCAATTATTTTTTATTTTAGTACCTTATTTAATTAAATTTCAATTTTTTAGAAGAAAGATAGTCTTTTTCTTTAATTTTATTTAACATTTACTATATACTAATTTTATGATAATTTAATACCGATCAAACCTTTTAAATTTTAAATCTCTTATTCTATCAGTTTAATTTTTGATATTTTGGCAACCGGTGACAGCTCAATCTTTCGATCTGATTTAATTCATGGTCACATCTGCAAACATTTGCCCATGGGCCGACAGCTTCCAATACAAGCATTTTTCTATATCACTTCAGAAGAAACAATATAAACGTTACGCCCTTTAACCCAGTGGGTTGGCGTAGGTGGTACATGCCTTCGTCACTTAACCAAGTGGTTGGGGATTCGATCCCCACCCTTGGGAATACAGCAAGCTCCTGGGCCAGCTGTAGCCCTCCCGTGTTGGAGATGTTCCCGCAGCGAAGAGATTAGCCACTGATTCCGTCGGTAGATACCCTGGGTGCACCAAAAATAAACGTTATGCCCTTCGCTTTGGAGAGTGGAAGTAGGGTTCTAATTTTTAAAATATTGTTTGTAACCACCTAATAATTTATCTAATGTACACCCTAAAAGATAATTATGAGTATAATTATGCTTATTGTGTGATGAACAACGTTTATTTAGTATTTACTAAAAGGTAGAGACTATTGATACATTAAAATAAGGGTTTATATAAGGAAGGATTTGTATTGAAAATGTTTAGTCTAAATTGAGACGCTTAGCTATTGTTTAACGATGGTCAAGCTTTAAAAATTAAAGTATTATGGTGGATAAGATAACGTCTCCATATAATGATCATTTCCTAATTATTTTAAGCTAGATCGACTATATTTCTGTCTTCTACTCTTGATAGATTCACCAATCCACTGGAATCAGTAACCCTATTAATTATCAATTCCACTAAGCAAAAGATAGGTGCAAAGAAGATTGCTTTTGTAACATAATATGCTAAAAACCATCAACAGTTGAAATAGGTAAATTCAGTAGACAAGACAGGTTCTCACCACCTCAAAAACATATGTTACCCTATAGGATGGTAATTTTGGCTCAACACAATATAAATTCAAGAAAATTCTTTTAAATTAATTCAAATAAAATAATACTATCTTATTTAATATTTACATCATAATTGATTAATATACTCATTGAGCCAGACTCGAATGAAGAAAAATATTTCATAGTCCTAGCCTAATCCGACCTACTAAAAAGACAATAACAATAACCCAGTAAAAATTTCGTAGATACGCGAGACCTAAAAAGGTTCGGTAGTACGCAACCTTACCAGTAATTAGTAAGGAGGCTATTTCTGATCTAAAAAGGATAAGGATGTAAACGTTTAGATAGATGCATGTATAGCTAATTTCTTTCTCGGTAACAATTGAGAAGGAATACTTGTCCAGTTGGTGATTGGGCACAACACTAGAAAACTATATGAAAGTGACCAAAAGACTTGTACTAAAAGGAACGGGGAGGAAAACTTGGCTTCTTCCGATTAAGTGCAACTATAACAGAAGATAAAAGGTAATTTCATTAAGATATTTTGATAATCACAGCAGAAAATGATCCGTATGTTCAGAAACTCGTATGATATGTTGTATCGTCATTCTCTAGGTGACATAAGAAGATTCTATCAGCTCAAGTAGATAAGAAATAGAAGCAGCAACTTGGTAGGGCAAATCTTTTTCCTTTATATTGTTTTGTATGGTTGCGCATTCTGCCATTTCAAGGGTATGCTAAACATGTGTTTCTTGTCTTCTTTGTTGCTTTTAAAAACAACCAAATGCATACGCTTTTAAATAATTTTACGTTTGGAGTACATCAAGCGTGTCGTAGACCAAATTAAGAGGTAATATTTTCTTTCCCATAGAATCTGTATTCACTATCTTTTTGAGTATACATTAGACAAACTGCTATGTATCTAATAACTGGTAAACCATGTATCTAAGATAAACCACTTATCGAACAAGTAGCTCAAATCCAAAATTAAGTTTAAATTGAGATACTTATGAGTTTTGATGTCTTTTTAATCTCAACTATCATTTTTTTTAGGTAAAAGTGAATTACATACCCTTCAACTTTACTCGAAAGTTCAACCTTTTAAACTAAAATGCTATTGAAAATTTAATTTAAACTGCTTGAATAACCCCTAACGGCAACAGTTTCTCTTAATTGGTTTGTGTATTTCATGATCATTTCACAGGCGAATCTTGAAGGGTATGGCCGAGTTAAAAACGAAAGATTGAAGACAAAAGAATACTCAAGAGATATACTAGACCTTAAATTATTGATGCAAGCGATTATGACATGCCAACCTCCAGCCAATAGTTGTAAAGCAAGAAACAACAAATTAGTTGCTTGCAGTACCGACACAACTCTTAAAACCATGGATTAACGAAAACGGAAGTCTTTTTTAAGATATAGGGAACAGTAGCAGCACTGTAGCAGACAGATATTGTTAAAAAAGGTCATGTAAAACGAGAACAGAGATGGACACTTGCTCCTTGTGTATTTTAGTAAAGAATCTCTAAACCTGACTCAAATTACGTACATAAGCATATTTCAGGCACAACTTAAGGGAGGCTCTTCTGAGCCTTTTCTTTTTAAATAAGTCTATTCCATCAATTCAAATTATCTACCACATAAGTGATAAGACACGTCTAGTTTTTTAACAAGAAACACTTTCACAAGGAATTAGGCTTTGTCTCGTACCTTTACGCGAATGAAGCCCATCTGGGTCGGGCCAATTCATGTATAGCTTTCAAGCCATTTCAATTCAATCCCGAGGTGTCTGTAAGCGTTTATTGTCAGAGGCCGGACACGCCACTGGTTTTTGCTTGTGGGACTAGGACATGCCACCGCTTCACTTCATTAAGCAGCAATCTAATGTACAACTTTTTATCGCAAAACAGAATGTAGAGTACACACGTGCAGAAACCAGATAAGGGAGTTTGGGAAAAGAGTAAGTCACAGACTCTAACCCTTTTGTTGTCTGTTTCGTATCTTGACTGTTGTATACAATTTCAGCTTTTGCCGGATCGCGTAATTCTACAAGACTTGCACACAATTGAAAAGAATTCAGACATCAGAAAGTCTAACTACAGGTTCATTAGTTTCGGACAAGGCGTTTCAGCCTTCTTCCAGCAAGAAACTTGTAAAACTTCCAGCCAGCAAAATTGGCGTGCAAAGACAAAGTTCAATTTTCACTTGGGCCATACATGTAGATGGACCTGTTCAAGGAGCATTCCAGTGAATAGAACAATAAGATGCATACTTATGTTGGTTAATGGGTCATAGTTTTAGGCAGAGTGTAGTTTGGACATGAGATTGCGATCAAAGATCAAATGAATCAAGCAGGGTAGAGTTCATTGATGGAAATTTCCCATGGAACCTTAAGATTAATTTGTTTTGTGTTCCAACCAGCTAAGTCCAACTGAAGAATGAAATCTTCAAACCTAGCTTCCATCGCTAGTAGGCTTTGAGTAAGCTGATCAAAGACATCAGCAGAATTTTCCCAATTCGCGTGTAACCAATGAGCCTGCCAAACACTCTGCAAGACAGACATGCTTGTAGCACCCACCTGCATTTAAAATTAAAATTTTTTTTGAGAGAATATGAAATCATCCCATAAGTATTTGCAAACAAAACCAAGTTGTGCAATCCCTAGTTATTTTTGCTTGCAATACCTTGAAAGAAACAAAGGCCTCAAATTCTTTTTTCTGTTGATTAACAACAAGAAGATATTTCTCCTTTACATACAGTTGAAGCAGTGTCTTTACCTACTCCAAAAAACAAAAGATATTATCATGGAACAACTCCCACATCAAGATTTGTGCTTCCAAAGGTAAAATTTGAATGCTTTGCCAAAATCCCAAAAGGAAAACTATTATTTTACTGGGTTGATTATTAGTTAAAGCTTTCAGATTTTTCTTCTCCAATAAGTAATTAAAAGGGTAAATGGAGGCACACCTTTGCAGCTCTGATCTCACGGCCAAGCATCTCCTCAAATGGTACACCAAATATAATCCGTGGCTTCGTGAACGTTTCCCATGATAAAATATTTTCTTCATTGTTGCAATCTACACATCCTGAACAATCATACCAACTTAATTTTGATAATCTCATAAGACAAAATGTTATACACTAACATGGAAATTGAAAAGGTACAATGTTACCTAGAACAACAGAGTTTAAGATGTGCGATTTCACCAGTAAACGAGCACGCTTGAGATTTATCTATACAAAATAAAATCAGAATGGAAACGTTAGTAATTGCATCCCAGATATTAGCTTGTCTTCTCTCAACATCCTAAATCCCCATTCCGATGAAGTGAATTAAGTACTCATTTGTTAATTTATTTATGTACGAAGGAAGGTCACTGCTCAATCATGAATGAATTCCGCATGCAATATACTCTATTCGTCAACAAGAAATTCTCTTAGTTCAGCACAAGAGAAAATAGAACTCTATTGTATAACAATCTTACTGTGTCAAACTGTAGAACTGAAAGAGACAGATAACGTAACCAAAGGTGCAGAAGCCGCATGCTCATCCATGTAAATGTTAACACTGGGAAGGATTTTACAAGCACAGGTGTATCCTACAAGTAAGAGAGTGCAAGTTAATGCATGTGCTACTTCTAAAGTAAAATCAGAATATTCACTTTGGTGAACTACAGAAATGTACCAGGATCAGTATGCCTAGAGTAAGGCCAAGCAATTGAGCAGCTACTTCCCAAACTTCTTCCTGAAAGAATTAGTTTCTAATTCATTCGAGAATATTGTTTACAGCATACAAGTCTATCGATCGTCCTTCTAAGGATGAGATTGAGTTCATGCTTAAACCTTATGAGAAATTGAATTCATGGCTAAACCTTACTCAATTTCTATCAATCCGCCGGTATAATAGTTGAAAGACATGAAAGGTTCTCCCAATAATCCAATATGATATCAGATTTTTAAGAAAGGGGCCACAACTAAACAATCTTTGCACCTTAAACCACTAAAAATATATGACCAAATTTAATACAATTGCATGCACAACTAAAGCATCATAAGAATCAAAAGTAACATAAATGCTTCACTGCGTCAACCTTGTATGAATTCTCCTGTGAAAGTACATCGTGTTCATCGGGTTCTTCTAAAGCATCATACAGAGGTGATTTGGGTTGATGAACTATTTTATGATTATGAGAAGTAGAATTCTACCTTTGCAGCTACCTCTCCAAGATTTCCTGAGATGGCAAAATGATTTTGAATTACACGGAATGAGGGGTCTTTCAGGCCTCTTGCTACGGCCTGTTAATTGATAGCCATAAGTAAACAACCGGAAGTCTTAACACCCAATAGATCAGCTACTATTTACTAGTGTATCCCCGTCTACCAAAATGATAAAGGAAATGAGCAAACAATGAGGCAAATACCGTCTAACCTTGGTAAGATTTCCAAGAGAAGCCAATGGCAGGAAGTAGGCAGGGTACACTTGGGTGGTTAGATCAAAGATGCTGCAAAATAGAATAAGAGATTCCTCCTGGCTTCGTCTTTGTAAGCAAATTTAATATTCCAAGAATCAAACAAAAAGTTTGTGGACAGACCTCCCTGCACTGCCAATGAAGTCTGCATACATACGCCACTGTTTTGGATCATCATCAAAAAGATTTCCGAATCTTCCACCTAAAGAAAAGAGAAATAGTAACATATACACTTGATGATAAACATTGTTTTATTATATTTCAGTTGAGAGTCTTTTCAGGGTTTCAGACCAATGATTAACCTCCCTAGCGCTCCAATGCCATCCTTTGACACCCATCTGGAGAAATCATTATGGTTATAATTTAATACAATCAAATATATATGTAACATACATTATGTACTAGAAGACTTGTGCACTGGTATATTACCTGATGGCAGCAGCAGAAGCGGCAGTAGAAGTTCCTGTAAAAGAGCCAACGCCAACAGCCTGCAATGGTTATGCATGGTAATTGAAATTAGTTCATGAAAAGACCCAATTGTGTGGGAAATTTGATAAGTTCCCAATGCCCAGAAAAGTGTAAACTGTCAAGAAAAGCTTGATTCCTAGAAAACATACCCAAGCCAAAGTAACGGCCTGAGTTAGATTGACATGCCTTTAGGAGAGTTGACGTGACTAATGTGTGACATATCCATCCAGTAACATTTGTGGGGAACTGCAACAACATGTACTGCAAATAGTCACCCGAAACTGATCCTACATTCAAAGAATCATAAGACAGTAAAATGTTGTGAATTCAACACGAAGCGTCTTTAGAACGCCTTATACAACAACTACACAACAATGCCAAAAAAAGAAATTTCAACATCGCGTTATAACGAAGTATATGTCTTCACAATATCTTTAGTGATGTAAATTATCGATATCATAGACCCCATCTCAATCAGTGCAACATAAAATCACTAGCAGCTATGGAAAGTCAGTAAAATGTGTAAGATGAAAAGAAATCTCGAACATAATGATATTATGATGAAGCAATAACATGATAAAACTACATTTTCACCTGGAAAACCTGCAGGTAAGATAAAATCCTTCACAATATTTGGAAGCCAAGACAGCTCTGAGTCATAATGATTCAATTCCTCGAACCGATTATATACCGAATCCTCGAAGAAACTCTTGAATCCTGACTCATCATCTACAACGTACCTGTTGTCAAACAACCAACGTAACCTCTAAGCACACACTTCATCGCAGACAGCTTCTACTTTAATCAAGAAACTCAAGCCTAAAGCTCGTTATATATTGCAAGTTAAACACGAGAATCCAACAAACACAAGCAAAAGACCTTTTCACGGTTCCGTTTCCATATCTTTCCAACAAAATGACTTGCTGCTCACACCGAGTCCTCCTGCAAGAAGTAGAACAAATCAAGCCCGTAGTTAACAGCGTCTTTACAGTTGCTCAAAGAAACTGTAAACAAAAAACTTGTAAAGATCCAAACAGCTTTTAAAAACCCGAAAACTTCCTCTCTTCCATATTTTTCCTCAACAAACAAACCGAAAGTACAAGTAAGAAACTGGAACCTCTCAATGTTCGCCTCCTGCTCTTCTCCTTCACGATGAACGGACCGTACGGGTGACCGGAGAATCTGAAATCCGAGAGCTCGATTTGTCCTGCAGTTTCTCGAAGACTCGAAAGCTCGCGCCGGGAACGATAGCTGCAGAGCACTGGACATTTGAACAGAGGCTTTCTTGCTAATGTTGGAGAGGTTTGAAGTTCAAAGACCAAACTGTATTGGACGTATAAATGTTTAACCGTATAATGTAGTGTGTAGAGTATCTCTTTTATCTTCGACGGACCTTGAAGGCCCTGAACCACTCACATGAGTCTAAACAGAAAACGGTATGAGCTGACCCAACCGAACAGTCAAATGGGACTAGGGGAGGGCCTGGACCCGATCAGGCCCAATACAGTCTAGTTTGAACTTGAACCTAACTGAATCGGACAGCCCGAAGCCCAACTTGACCCAACCAGCCCATTTTTATCTTTAAAATTAAAAAAAGTCATTTTTAATAGATGTTGAGCCTCGGGTCAGGCCAGGCCTGAGCAGCCGAAACTCAAAGTTGGCCTAGCCCGTTGACTCTGAACTAGGCAATTGACATTAAGCCTCTTAAACTTGAGCCCAAGTCCGTTAGAGGCAGTAAACGAGGATGACAGTTGAGTCTCTTAAACCCGAATCCGAACCCAAGTCCGTTTAGTAGTTTTTTGGTACGACTAGTGTTAGATATTTCTTTTGGTTTACCCCAAAGAGACCACATATACCGTTTGTTTATATCACTTAATGACTAGGCTTAACCAATAGCACATGAAGAGTTGATAATTGAATGTAGATTTTGCTCTTAGAGCACAAGTATTACTGACACAACGATATCATAACGGAACAACACTAGCACAAGAACATAATTTCCTACAAAAGATACACAATTCCTCATTCTGTTACAACAAATGGCACATCCTAACAAAAATAGGCTGTGAAAAAATGGGCCAAAAATCATACAATGGGTCGTCCCAGACTGGGAATCATCATTCAAACATCGGTCTTCTTGCTTTGTCTTCTGCAGTTCTCATCTACGATTCTTTGCAGCTCCTTCTCGCTCGCTGCGATGAGACGTTTAACGATGTCAAACGTGGTAAGCCGTATGCTGCAGTAGAAAATGGAGGATTAAGAATTTATCAATCAAAAGGAGAACTGAAATTGTCAAGTCAATCAGATGAAGAAATTCTGCATGAAGAAATTCCGCAGTTGAACCTAGGGATGGAAGATTGAGCTTGAACTGGTCCAAGTTTGGGAGGGGTGACCCAGCTCGGGCAAAACAACATTATTCTGACAATAACTTACTAAAATGGTGTCCTTTTGGTCCCAGCCTGAAACCAGGGGGCTGGGCCATCCCTATTTGAGCCTAAACACTGTATGTTCCAGAGAAGAATGAGAATCATAACAAACATGCTCATACACATAGTTCCTATAATCATCATTTTCAGACATCAAGTATCTAAATAAACAAAACTACGAAATTCTGAAAGCTGCAAAAGATGAAGTACACTCTTGGAGGATAATCTTATTGATTGACCAATCAATCATTTTTAGGAACATATGGATGTACATGAAAGAAGATGATGAAAAAAGACTAAAAGCAAACCTGCTATTTGGTAGGTTCTTCAATGCATTGGGAAGAAAACCTCTATACAAGCCTATTACTCCATCACGCTCGATGATTCCTGAATCATTTAAAATCCACAAACAAGGCATTTCAGGCAAATTCATCTTGGATCCACCCTATAACATCTAAAGATTGGATAATTAAGAACCAGTATAACACAATCTAACTTCCGAAGCCTGCTTGGAATTTTTCTTGAAACTTCATCACATCCATTACAAGAAAAATAGAGAAACTCTCCCAGAACCAGTACTAGTTATGCCTCAAAGCTTTCCATTTTAGAATTAGATGACGAGGAATCAGGCAGCTAAGGACCTTGTAGAGTAGAAAATGAGAAAAGGAAAATGTAGCCTTTCAAACTTGGATACCCAATTATGTGGCCAAATACACTACCGAAGATACAAAGTCACGCAAACACAATAATTGATTATAGATGCTGGGCTGAATATTAACTTAGTTCTTTCTCTCAGTCTCTCTCTTTGTCACTCTCTGCTGGTTTTTAGCCTCTATCTAAGGTCCCCACTCTCAAATTCTGTTTCCCCACGAACAATTTGTTACAAAAGACCAAGACTGATTCATTCATTTTCCCAATCAAAAAAGTTGATAAGCATAAAGCACAACTAGAGCCATGGAGACATCCTGTAAAGGAAGTTTCAACAAATGCAAAT
>JAOSBL010000004.1:28643718-28657329 GCA_027568915.1 Erythroxylum roraimae
AATAAATATTAGTTTACAAATAATAATTTTTAAATTATTTATTTAAAAAATAAAATATTTTTATTAATACTTTATTTAAAATATTAAAATAAATATTAAAATAAATATTTTTTGTTAAGTTTTATTTAATTTATAATTATTATTAGTAATAAAAACAATTACTATTACTATAAAAACAAAAATTAAAAATTAACAATAATTATAAAAGTTGAAGTAAATAAAATACTAATTAAAAAACTTTGAAAAAAAGGGGAAGGAGATGTAGGAGGGAGGGAGTGAAATTTTTAAAAAAAATTTAATTTTACAAAAAAACCCCCTATTTTTTAAAATTTCTGGTACCGACTGGTATTCAAATGTTAATTAGCAAATACCGATCGGTACTGAAAATTTTTAAAAATATGAGAAATTTTTGGCAAAATTTTCAAAAAATTTAAAAATTTTCCTCCTTCCTACCGATATTTTGAATACCGGCCGATACCATCTAAAACGAGCTAATATTAACCAATATTTAAACTCGATATAATTGACCCTTTATTTCGTACCGATTTTAGTCCGGTATGATCGGCAAGTACAAAATGGTATGTGAATGATCACGAGATTCTCCGCTTTTTTTGTAACCACTCGATTGGTTTGGTTTGCAATCTTTATGATTTTGTCTTTTTGTCAATCAATGGAAAAAGTGTTTCATGATCTTTATTGAATATAAACTTAAGAAGACATGAAATCGAAACCATATATGATATCAAAGTACCTGTCGGACCAGTGTAGTAAGCAAGTTGCCTGTGGTTGTTCATAACAGAAACAGGAGAAAATAAGAGATTAAGAATCAGAAACAATTATCTGCTGCTTCTGATAATATGAGAATGAACAACTAATTCGTTCTTACTCTGTGAGAAAGCTGACTCTTTCTGCAAGTGGGGTGAGTCCAAGCAAGCTGAGAGCAAAAATCCATTGCTGTTTCAAAGAAACAACAGCATGAAAATCTTGATACAGTATCAGCTTTTGAAACTTTTTATCATTTAGCTAGTTCCTTGAACTCCATTAAAGAACGCACTTACTCTTGCAAAACCGTAACAGTAGGCGATAATCGCAAGAGGGACAGCAGGGAACAGTACAGAAAGCTTAGTTCCGAGAATAACTTCTTGGAGATTTGTGAGTAACAGTCTAAGCAATCCACACCGAACTTTGGAAACAAGTGTCAGGTCGGATTTCTTTCTCAGAGAAGAAGATGACATGTTGTGAGCAGTACGGCCAGGTCTCATCTCCTTGCTTAAACCCTTAAGATTTCCATTCTCCATAAGCCGCGGTTCCAGTGTAGATGCCATAGTAATGGTGCAATGCAACCAAACAAATTAAAAGAGAAAAGGATCCAATCTTCACCACCTCAAAGTTTGGTTGGTTCTTGACATACAGTAATGGGCAGGAAGAGTTTTTGAGTGAACTGTTATAAATAGCGTGACACCAATGATGGATTTGCCGTTTGCGCAACTTCGTGGAAGCTTCGTTCTTGACATGATTGGCATTTTGTATATTCTTTATTTTGTTTTGTTTCTAATAATTGGCTTGCTTGAAGTAGATATTTGAAGATCATACAAAGATCATTCTCTTTGAAACGCTAGCTTCATGATGGAGAGAGTTTAAAATTGGTGTCTTCAATGTCACGGAGTTACGGGGAGATTCATGATTTTTCTAGATATTATTTGTATATTCTTTATTTTAATTTTTGACCGTGTGTTTTAAAAATTAAACCGATTCGATCAGTTTTACCATAAAAAATTTAAATCGGTTAACTTTTCGATTCGTTTTCTAAAATTTGGTTCGATTTAGTTTAATTATTTAAAAAAAAAACGGTCCATTTAATATTAATTACTTAATTCATCCTTAAATAGGTAATATGTTAACTATTCCTAATAACTTACAGTTAGGAAGCAAGGGAAGTGTGGTTAGAAAATAAAGATGGCATGAAAGAATGAGAATCAACTCATGCATCTGAAAAAATATGAAGTGTATGTTTAATACATAAAGAAGAGCGATGATAGGTTAAAAAGTATTTAACCTTTTGCAAAATTTTTAATTAAATGACACATTTTTTAAAAGTTTTTTATTTTATGATTAACCTTTCATAATTCGCACAAATTAGATTAAAATTAATGATTAAAAAACTCGACTGGTTTCACTCGTTTAACCGTAATAATCTTAAAAAGCCAAATTTTTTGATTCAGTTTTTTGATTTTTTTTGTTCGATTTACTTTAATAACTCTTAAAACTGATTAATTTGTTAATTAATCAGAAAATCTTTATTAATTAATAAGTTTTTATAAACTTAAATCAATTAATTAATTTTCATTTAACAATCTCTTTTTCAATTAAACTTCAAAACTTTCAATAGGTAAGGATAAATTTTTCGATTATATTTTTAATTCTTTAATTTTATGATAGTCTAATACCAATTGAACCTTTTACACCTTAAACCTTTTTTCTTACTGTTTTAATTTTCGATCAAGTTTTTAAAACATTGGTAAAAATAATCTTTTTGATTTGATTTATACAAGTTTTAAAAGGCTAATCACTTTTTTAAAAGGTTAATCACTAACATAAAAACTTTAAAAATATTGATACTAAACTAAAAAGATCCTTAAAACCTTTAATTTGTTAATATTCCAAAGAAATTACGCTCTATTAGGGGGGGAAATTAAGTGAAAGAAGATTAAGCATATCAAATCCTCTGTTTCAGTTACTCTGTTTCAACTTTATTTCATTAAATTTCATTTATACATTTATATAGGATTCATATAAATGTGTGGACAAGATTTAATAGAACATAATAAGAATATTGTAATCGAAACCGGAGATATGATCCCAATATTAAAGGTATTGTCCGTACAAATTTCCAATAACTTCCAACGACTACATCAAAAATTTGACTGCTGTAAAGAAGATTCGGTCATTTGGGTCTTTGCCGTGCAAAAACTCACTACGGAAAGTCAATTTTCTAACAATTGTGCCAAAGGCACTTAAGACTTGAAATTTGTTGCTTCCCTTCGTCTGAAGTCAATTTAAGATTCTATATACCGTACAAAGAAAATCTTTAAACCAAAAGGGGACCAAGCTGAGTAAACGTAACACAAAATAAGATATTAATGAAAGCAGCAACTCCATTTTTTTTTATTTGAGGGAAGAAGACATAATATATAAAGAGTCGAGGGAAACAGAGTCTCGACTGATCATCTAAGAAGAGTACATGGCAGCCAATAGGTATAGCTTTAAAATAAGTGATACCTAGCTCAAAATGCTTGACATAAGACGCTAACCAGTCTGCACATCGGTTGCCCTTACGGTAAATATGCTGGTGTACCACAGTCCAATTCTTGGTGAGTAGCAACTCCATTTTTTATCACTAATTCAAAAGATTACTTGTTATCTTAAACAGAGCCTGCCTCAGGAAAGGCGGGCGTTCGCACAGCACCCATTTTCATAAATAATAAAATAGGATTTATTTTTATTTTCATAAAAATATAATATAATATAATATAATTCAGTCTTAACCTTATAAAGAACAATGAAAAAGTTTATATTTTGTTTCTTTTTATTTTTTATAAGAGCTCAAAAATAGGAATAAATAAGGGTTTATTTTTTCACTTTATCCGAGGTCTATAAAATAACGAGATCTTAAAATTGCTTAAATTACTACAATAATATATCAAAAAACTTGGAAACGATTGAGAAGGAAAATAAAATTGGAATGAAATGCAAAATTAAGATTATGGTAAAAGATATAGGCCTTTCTTATAATTTAGAAAAATTTATAAAAATTTCCTAATTTTCAAAAATTCTGAAAAAATCTTCTAATTTTAAGTTTTTTTATAAAAATCTTTTCTCTTGGACTTTAATTAAAAACAACTATAAAATACATACATTAAAAATATCAGACTTATAAATAATCAAATATTATTTTCATTACGATTTAATTTAGTTCTTAAATTTAAATTGAATTAATTAAATTTCATTGAAATTACTAATTTAAAATAAATTTCGATTCGAGTTTAATGGTTAAATTAGTTACTATATTAGTGACATTTAATAAGTCCACGCCTGATATATATATTACATGCATTTTATTAATTTTTTAACCAAAATTTAAAAGGAAAATGTTTTAAAAATTTTTGAAAACTAATTTTTTCAATATTTTTTAAGATTAATAATTTTTAAAAAATATTTCTTGACCTATGAGAAATGTTACATCTTCTACACTTAAGATGTTCTTTACTCCCACAGTTTGCAGTGTGGGAGTAACATTCTTGAGCCCTTTGTAGGCTTTGAGGGTGGGCTCCTTGTAAGCCTGTGGGTTGCTCACCTTCCCCTTAACGGACAGCTGAGTACCTGATTCAATCCTTCAGTGATAATCGGGCTTACAACTGGGGATCCTTGGGATCGAGGATTCAACCTTTTGCCACAAGATGTTCTTTACTTAAGATCATACTTCTTGTATCATATATAAATAGTGTATAAATTTATAAATAAAATTTAATAAAATATGAGCAGAGAGATACAAGATTTGACGTTCTTTACTTGTTTAAATTTGTGACCACAAGAACCAGGAAAAAATCTAGATGTGATGTCGGATAGATCCCTGGTTAGAATCGAATCAAAATCGATGAGTATGTAAGTATGTGATAGCTAGAGCTTCTTGTCGATAAAGCTGATATCGTCAGAAATCGTGTACTGTCATTTTCCTCATATTGTGTGCCAAGTATGGACAATTCCTGTCAATTTCTCGTTTGGTACCACTGGAAGAGAAGCCTCAGGATGACATCCGTACTTTTCTTGTTACGTGAACAAGAAAAACACAAGCCCCGCTACGTGAAAAACAATTAATTATTTGAGATTATATGTTAAAGGTCTTGATTAGCAATCAATTAATTGTATTAGTTGTTAGTTAACTATATTAGCTGTTAATTGATAATTGATTATATCAGCTGATTTGACCAGTAGATAATGTCAATTTTTTATCAAAAATATTCGGTAAAATTAGTTTTTTAAGATTAGCTATTTATGTATAAAATAACCAATGAAGACATAACTTAAAAAAATTATAAGAGTATGAATATTATTTCGTTGCATATTTTTATAAGAATTTAAATTTTAGAAAAATTTAGTTTATAACTCTAATAAAAACAAAAGATGTAATATAATAAACAACAACAACAACAATAATAATAATATTTCTCCAAAAAAATAATTAATAAGTCGATGATTTTTAGGTGTTTAGAGAAGACGGCTTGAGGAGATTCTAGAAGATTTACACCCAAATCATAACTTTCTCTTTTTAAAGTGAAAAACCCATGGGCTACCGGTTGCTTAAGATAAAAAATGAGTTTAAGAGCACAATTGTTTTTGAGTAAGATTTTTATTAGCTGATAGGTTAAAACACTACTTAAAGTACGTTTTCAAAAAATAACTAATTGAGCTGAATCTGCCAACTCAACCAGTTCTTAACTAAATAAACATATTAGCTGTTTAATATAATCAAACAACTAATATTCTTTAATCAACTGAAATATAACTTAAATGCTATCAACCAAGCACCCCCAAAATAACATGATTAAAACTTAGTAAAATGTTATTTTTTAGTGTTAGTAAAATGTTATTTTTTTAGTGTTTATCAAGTAATAAGGAAATAGACTAATCTCCAAAAATTGAAGTTGTTCATAATTGTTTTTAGAATAAAAGATAAACTTTAATATATGCTTTTGGTATCATAAACATTTTGAAAATACCCTTTTATATTATTGGAACCACCTAAATATAAATAACCACAAATAGAAAATGCCAATTAGGGCAGGCAGAAGGAAGTTTCCTGACCTGAAAAGTTCAATGTTCAATGATGTTATAGCAACACAGGAAGAGCCTAGTCTATATATTTACCAAACCCTAATTGTCAAAGAAGAAGAAGAAGAAGAAGAAGAAGAAGAAGAAGAAGAAGAAGAAGAAGAAGAAGAAGAAGAAGAAGAAGAAGAAGGTTTTGATACTACTCTTCAGGTGGATTGGTCACGTCTTCTTGAGGGTAAGGCTGAAGATTATATTGTACTGTGTTAGCAAAAAAATGCACTGTTAGGTCTTATGCTTAATTATCTCATTTAGGATGAGTTGTGTTAAAAAAATCAAGAAAATGTATAGATTGCTCGATATTTAATTATATTTTAGTTAAAGTATTAAATTATAGATTGAGACTAATTAATGACCAATAATTAATAATTTTCAACGACTATTGTTACTGAATAAAAAATTTCTTTACGAAATTATATTTTTTTGCAACTTATAGAGTGATTATTAATAATTAGTAATTATTATTTATAAATTAATAATTAAAAACTGATTTAATCCAGTTTTTAACTAAATTCGATTTAAATTAATAATTTATTATAATTTTCTTGAATGGTAATTTAATTAGTTTGTGTCAGATTAAAAACTGTCATTGATATTTGATTATTCCAAATATAATGTTTATACCATGTATATTTCATAATTATTTTTTAATCAAAATTTGGAGAACGTGTTTTTTTAAAGAAAATTTTTTAAAATTTTAAAAAATAGGGGTTTATTTAAAATTTCTTAGGTCAAATATCATGTTTGTGTCTTTTAGCCAATTAATAAGTAAAGCAAGCATTTGAAGATAGTCATAGAGGCAAAAAAAAAACAGGAAAAACAACAAAAGAAGAAACAACTTCCTCTCGATCTTGTCTTCATCAAGATGGATTGCCAAATGTTAGTTTCTACTCTCCATCTCACAAACTCCATGGACCTCCTCTTCCTCCTCTTGTCACTTCAAGAAACATATCATTTTGATGCAAATCCTAAAGAACAGGTTGTAAGACATTTTTGCCCTTAGGGGTAATTTTGTCAATGTCTCATAAAGTTGGACTAACATTATTGCAATTTTGGTTTTTAAATTAATTACCGGTTAAGTGACGCCATTTGATCCAGATAACGATATTAAAGTGGCCCAATAAATGATCTAGTTTAAGGGGTCGAAGTCTGGGTAGAAAATGGGTCCCGATTAGTGTGGACCTGGTCCATATCAACCTTGTGATGGGGAAGCCTGATATAAAAGCTATATAAAGGTAAGGTCTCCTGCAGTTACTTATGAGAACGTTACAGAGCATAAGGTTCCTGACCCGTTAAGGAAGCTCGAAACTTAAAGAAATTGTAGAAAGGCCTTGCTCGTGAGTCGGTGAGCACTTTCTCCTAAAGGACCCCGAAGATTTGGAGTCGTTTGGAGCTCGGAATCGGCATCGGAATCAGAGATGGAACCAAATCCAGGTATTCCGCATTACCTTCCTTTTTGATCCTTTCATTAGACCCTGGGATACGTAATAAGGTCCCCTTTACGTACTAACACAGGTCTCGACCACCTTATATTTTTGCGCTTCACATGCATAATGCGTATGTCACTTTTGTCTTAACTCACCGTTGTACCTTCCACGAAGCTTCCTCTATTGCCCAGTTCGGTTTATGTCCATACAAACAACACAACAATCTAGAACTCGAAACTTTCATTACTATCATTCAAAAACCAATCCTTTTTGGATGTGGATCGTGTCACAACAACGTAACCTCATTCATTTGATATGTCTCGTAGTTGTGCAATTTCCAGGAAATTTCCTATAGCCGAAGCCGTACGTCTTGTCTGAGTTTTTCTTTACTTCTTTGACCTGATTCTTGGTAGAGGTTGGTTGTCTGTTAAGGAGTGGTCCTATCTCAATTATATAAGTAGAGCACCTATCAGTTACTTATCAAAATCAGACCGTACTTAAGAATGGTTTGTACTTCTCAACCTCAACCATCTTCAACCACAGAAACGATCGTGTTCTAGCAGAATTCTTTGGTTCCACAGAAAGTACAATGAAAATGAGATTGATATTTTTCTCATGCTCGTTAGGTAGTTAGGGTCTACTGGAAACAGCCTCTCTATTGTGTAGAGATAAGGCTGTATATTATCAGACCTTCCCAGATGCTGTTTCAATGCGAAACTTTAGACTGAGTGTGACCATGACGATGATGAGATAATAAATTAAAAGGATACTTAATTTCAATATTGAAAAACTGGACTGGAAGTTAAATCGATAAAACAAAAGGTTTAAGGTTTAAAAGTTTCATCCGGCATTAAACTGTTACAAAATCGATTAAAGATTGAATAAAATTAAAAAGTAAAATAAGATTGAAAGAAATTATCCTTATTCATCGATCTAATAACAGTTTAATACTGATTTATAAGATTTATAAATTTATGAAAAAAACATTTATCAGTTCATAAGCAACTATTTTCGAACATGTTATCTGAAATTGACGTTGAACTTATTGGATCCATAATGATTAGCAACCCTAATCCCTAAAATTGAAGGGTTACTTCTTAATCTATGTGGTTTCGTTCATCTTTAGTTTTAGGTCGTAATAATTTTGTAAAATATTGATTAATCTTATAATATTTTTGGGGAACTTTTATATGGAAATAATTAGGGCAACATAATTTCATTGACATTCATATTCTCTCTTGAAATTTAGGGAAGAAATACTAAAAAAAAAGGTATTAAAAAATAGAGATGGAATAAAATTAAAGAATTTGAAAAAACAATTAAAGAAGACTATCTTTACTTATAAAAAATTGTAAAGTTTAATTAAAAATGAGACTATTAAATGAAAATTAATCGGCTTATTTTGGTTTATTAAAAATTGATTAATTTATAAAAACTGACCGATTAATTAATAAATTGATCGGTTTTTAACAACAAAGATTATTAAACTGAATCGAATTAAAAAGTTTAAAACTAAACAAAAAAATTAGTCGGTTTAAGATTTTTACTGTTAAATCGGTCAAATTGATTTAATTTTTAAAACATTAGAATATAATAAGACATTGATAAAGCAAAAACATGCAAGAAGGTAGTGAATTGTATATGAATTTTTTTTTCACAAATTACTTTTAATTCGTATAAAGACAAGGGTTTGTTAAAGACATGAGCATGTTAAAAAATAAAATAATAGGAGTTTGTCAGACAATAGTAGCCTGTCAAACGATAGGAGTCTGCTAAAGTATGAGTCCTGTTGAAACAATAAAAAGAAGGCGTCTGTTAAAAAGAAAGGAATCGTTAGTAAGTCGAAAACAGAAGAATCCTACTATAACAATGAAGGAGCTTCTTGCTGAAATGAACACACACACAACATAACGCGAAAATGTAAAAGTTAAGAGAAGAGAGAGAAGGAAGCACTCGATTTATATTGGTTCGGCTTACAACCCAAGTCTATGTCCAATCCTCAAGTATCTAACTTGAGTGTTTCACTGTAAAAATCTAAGTAGTAATTTGACGAGCCTCTTCAAACTTTTGAGTACATATTTTTCAAAATTTTCCAATCTTCCACACTAATAGTAATTTGCTAGTCTCTACAAACTCTCAACAAATGAAAAAGTAATTTGTTCCATATGAGCTTCAATGATTTCTCACAAAAAGAATTGTCACTTTCTAAGACATAAGAGATTTTAATCAAGATACGACTTTTGGAAATATTGATGTTTCTGAAGTATTTCAAAGATTCTGACTTTGGTCCCTCTGTTTATAAAATACAATTACTCTTTTTTAAATATGCATTTTCTTCGACTAATCGATGCTTCATTCCTATTTTGAGTTCACTTCAAATCTTCAATATTATCTCTACTAAAATCTTGCAATAATCAACCATTAAGAGGAATTGAAGCTAATTAACGAAATATACGATTAGCAGAATCTTTCCGAATTTTGAAAGATAAGTTCATAAGGAAAGTTCCTGCAAAAAAAAAGAGGAAACATCTATCTTATGCTTTTATTTCTATATCATTACCTTTAAATAGAAAAAAATCAAATTTAAATTTTAAAATAATACGTGTTCATCGTCAAGTCTAACAGATGTACATAACCAGAAGCATGGACAGAGCCATGTACATGGGGAGGGGGGCCATGGCCCCCCCTTTCAAATTTTTTTTTTTAAATTACTTATATAATTAAAATTTTTAAAATTACAAATATAAGTGACCTCCCTTTAAAAAATTTTTTGCATTTAGATGTCAACCTCCAACCCCTCCTTAGAGTTAAGTTTGGCTCCGTCCCTTACCAGAAGAATCACAATTGGTAAAGAGACAAAAAGATAAGTGTTTGGTCTATATAACTTCATAGGACTGCACGTGGTAAATTAGCTAAAAGCAGATCAAGTTCAGTGATAAGTTAGAGGAAGAAAATGGGAAGAAAACAAGTGTAATAATTGACGCCTTCACGAGTAGCACGAATGGTCACATGGGAAGCACGTCGATGCTGCCCACCGTCCAAACCCCACGCTGGATGTCAGAAAGGTATCCTAACTAAGAAAGGATTGGATTTGGAGGACCTGTTTTCGTTTTATTATTTGGATGTTATATAACCATGCGAATAAAATTTAATAAAATAGTATAATAACTGACTAATCGAGAAAGAGAGAATCTGATCTTTTAAAAAAGTAAAACTCAATTTAGCATGGAAAAAGTCCTTTAGCAAAATTTTCAAAAAAATGTTATTTAGCGAATCAGCAATTTGATTTAAATATTCGGTAATAAATTGTTAATATAAGGTGAACCCAATGTTTTCAAAACCAAAAAAATAGTTAAATCTGTAAGATAAGAAATTTAGGAGTTCAAATGTTTAATTGTTATTAGAATGTCATAAAATTGGTTAAATATAGAATAAAATTAAAAAATTTTAAAAATAATTTAAAAAATTATCCTTACAGTTTAATTAAAACATTGTCAAATAAAAATTAATTAGTCTATTTTTATTTATAAAAACTGATTAGTTAATAAAAATTAGTCGATTAATTAATAAACTTACCAATTTTTTACAATAAAAATTATTAAATTAAATTAAATCAGAATATTAAAAATCGAAAAGTTAGTCGACTTAAGATTTTCATTATTAAACTAGTCAAATAAGTTTAATTTTTAGAACATCGGGTGAATCTGTTGAAAAATCGAGTCGAGATTTGATAATACTATTGAAATTTTTGGTATATTACTGAAGGATTTTTGGGAGAAATCATATTGGATCCATGTAAGCTCATATATAATCAAAACATCATATTTTAAGTCAAATCATTAAGACAATAGGTTATAAGTCCTATTTTTATATATAACTCACTTTAGTCTTATTTTTTATTCTAATGCGAGATTATAAAGCAGGCTAGAATATAAAACTAAAAAGCAGTGTTCTACGAATTAGACCCAAGGTTAAATTGTTAAAATAAAAGATTTAAAGTTTAAAAAGTTTAATTAATATTAGATTGTTTTAAAATCGGTTAAAGATTAATAAAATTAAATAATTTAAAATAATATTAAAAAAGATTGTCATTAATTTAAAGTTTAATTGAAAAGAAAAACTATTAAATAAAAATTAATTAGTTTATAAAAATTGATTAGTTTACTGTCGACTGGTTAATTAATAACTGATTGATTTTAACCACAAAAATTACTAAAGTAAATCGAATCGAAAAGTTAAAAATCGACAAAAAAAGTACAATTCAAAGTTTTCACAATGATTACAAATCGAAAAGTTAGAAATCGAACAAAAAAAGTGCAGTTCAAAGTTTTCACATTTTAGTCCTTAAAAAAAAAACTTGGTCCTATCTGTCAAATAAGTGAAAATACTAAATAATAAATAAAAATAAATAAAAATATAAGAAAGTTATATTTCCTTTGCCCTTCAAGATCTATATGGGCCTCCAGAAGCAGAGTACTTCTGATAATCCATAGCCCGGTCCAAGGAATAATAAGGCTGCTTAAAAATTCAATCTTGAGCGCTTTTTGTGATTTAATATTTTAAAATTTATAATTCAGAATTTTATATTATTTTATTTAAAATTTTAAAGAATTTTATATGTAATATATATAAAAATTATATCTCGTGTCAATTGTGGGGAAGAATGTGTGTGAATTATTCAACAATTTATGTTTTTTAAATATTAAATTATAATATTTCAAAAAATATATGTTAAATCACAAAAGATATATCGTTATGTTTTATTCTTAGTTTTAATTTTATTTATAAAAATTTTCCTACCATGTTATATAAATCATGAATGTCTATTTTGAATTATTAAATGCAATTTTTCATAATCAAAATTTTGAATTATCAACAATTTTCAATGAGGTAAATTTTTATTCAATTAAAAGATTTATCAAGAAGCTTGGATATAACTCAAAATAACCTAATTATTACTTTCAACGTACCCAATGCCCAAGACTTTCTGCTTTACAGGGTTATTGGTCACAAAGGAACAACTTTACCAGTTGCTTCAAGACACAATATATTATAACTTTTCTTTAAAATTATTTAAGTTCCAAAAAATTTTGATATTTTTTTCCCATTAGACTGACATGCTATAGATATATAATTATTTTGATGTAGAGGATAGTTTATTAGAAGACATCATCATTTTTTGGGCTAGTAGAATTATCAAAATGAAAAAAATGATGTTTAGGTTTGCAAAAATTTTATTAACTTGAATTGAAGTTTGACTTAAACTATTGTTATTCTTATTATCAAGAAAGCTTCCCAAATAAAGGATTATTGTAGTTAATTTGAACATATAGGATGGTTTATAAAAACACACTAGCACTTTTTAAGACGGTAAAAATACTCAAACTTGATAAATAGTGATGTTTTAAAAATTAGACCGAAAGTTAAACCAGTAAAACAAGAATTTTGAGATTTGGAGGTTCAACAAGTATTAGACTGTCATAAAACTGGTTAAAGATTGAATAAAATTGAAGAATTTAAAATATGATTGAAGCAGATTATCCTTATCCATCAAAAATTTTGAAGTTTAATTGAAAAAGAAACCTGATAAATAAAAATTCATTGGTTTATTTTAATTTATAAATATCGATTAGTTTACAAAAACTGACTGATGAATTGATAAAGGTTATTAAAGTAAATCAACCGAAAAGTTGAAATAAGGATGAAATGAGTTATATACAATGATAGGATTCATAACTCACAGCGTTAAAATTTTCGATTGAGGGATGATGTCCTAGTTATATATAGGTTTACTTGGATCTTATTCGATTTCTCTCAAGACCCCCTCAAAATCCATCAGATAACAAGTACACAGATAATCATGAAAAACAAATTTCAACACATATCTAGATGTAAAATCATTAATAATAGTATTAAGAACAATATTGTCCAACATGTCCTTTAGAATACATAAAATAATTAAATCATTCAACCTTTCTTGTGACATTGATGACCTAAAGTAGGTTTTCAATAATTTTAACTTTGAAAAACTTCTCTAAACTAATGCTACAATTATATGTATTTTTTTCTTTTCAGTTACTATAAGGTAGAGTGCTAAGAAATTTTTTGGTACATATAAATATCATCAAACATATTTATTTACCTTTCAATTTCGGCTCTTTTAATGAATATATTTATTAACTTTTAAATTTTAAACTTTTTTAATAAATAGATTTATTAATTTTTTAACTCTTTTAATAAATGAGCGTCTATGAATCTAAACTCTGGACAAATGTCCTTCTTACCTTTACTATATATA
>JAOSBL010000004.1:28657429-28670518 GCA_027568915.1 Erythroxylum roraimae
ATAAAAAGGTGAAAGTGCACTGGTGTCTCTTGTATCTCCGACGTCGTTTTCGTTATCTCGATATTTTGTCAAATTCCCATTCACGAAAACGCGTGACGTTTTTGGACCCACCACGTTGAAGGTAACAAGTTGAAGTGGGTAAACTAAAGAAAATGGGCTGACAAGAAGCTCCCTCTCATTTGGTCCATTAAACTCAACTAATATCAATCGGGCTACAAATTTGAAAAATAGGCTTACTCGTCTATATATATATATATATTGTAAAATGACTTCATTGAATTTTAAATTTGGGCTTGGCCATTGGCATTTTAGTGCGAGAATAGATTTGTTGTTCCTGAATTATTGTGCCTATTGTGCCTAAATAAATTCTAGTCATCAATTACAATAAATTAAATGGTTAGGATCTTAATCGTACAACGGAGCAAAGCAATTCAGGAGCAGTAGATCTGCTCCCTTTTAGTGCTTAACCATGAAGTAGGGTTTCAGCAATTGTTACACATTCGTTACTCCCTTATTTTATGCACGAAAATAAGTTAACAATGAGACCATTATGTTTGATTGGATTTAAGGTTAAAACGACACCATTTGTTTGAATCGATTTGCGTTTAATTTAAAACGATTTTATGCTTATATGACAAGAATTTTAAATAGTACAAATTTAATATTTAATTGAGAATTATGCTTTTCTTCTTACAAAAAAAAACTCCATTTCATTTATATCTTATAAATGAAGCTCACATTATTTGTTATAGTCCAATAGTAAAGTGGAATTAGCATAATCATAAGTTGGATTAATGTGTTAAACCTTTTAAGTACCGTTTAAAAATGAAATCGAACACACTAACATTCTCATGTTGTTGTAGAGGTGACAAACATCCTTTAGTTGTTGTCTTGAAGTTATCCATCTTAGGAATATCAATGGGTCGGCTCATGGCTTGCTTTGTCAAAATTTTTAAAATAATTTTTTTAAAATTAAAAGTGTAAAATAATTTTTTTAATTAAGTTTGGATAATTCAGACCTATTTGAGGCCTCTTTTTTTAAATAGTTGAACCTCAAAATTGTCTAAGCCTGAGTCTAACTTATATTTGACTTATTAGCAATGTCTAAATCCAAGCCTAAATGAGTCATTTTCATCGAGGTACATCCAAACAAAAGCTCATAGGATAAGCGTTAAAACAATGCACAACATATGTTATTACTTCAAGTGGAAGTAGTAACATTTTCTGTCCATTCTCGTACATGCATCAATAACTTCTTCTGTCCATCATCTCTTTCTATACAAACCCTTCACGCAAGAGAGACTGAAAGTGAAACGGGTCATCTCCGAAGAAACGAAAAGAAAATGAATGATTAGAAATAAAAATAGCATTACAATTTATATTAATAAGTATGTAAATTTCATGTGTCAATTATTTCATTTTATAAATTATGTATTAATCTCAAATTTTTATAATTAATTTCTTATTCAGAGAGAAACTTTAAACATATTTTTTTTAATGTAGGACATCAACAGGTTTACCTAATGAGGTTTCTTTGTTGACAGGTATCCGCGCCATGCTACACCGAACTTGGAAGGTCCACCTGCAACCTGTGCACTGCGAAGGAAATCAGTGTGTAGACCACTTAGCCACTATCGCAAGACTCGTCAGTCCAGGCCTGCATATCCTACCGAAGGCTCCGCTAACCGTTTTGGAACACATCCACTGGGATAAACACGGCGCGCTGTACTGCCAGACCTTGCCCTAATTAGATTTATCTTTGTGTTTTCTTTCCTTTGTAACAAAAAAAAATATAGGACATCAATCAAAATTAAGATAATTAATTAACAAATTAAATTATAAAATATAATCAGGGACGGAGGTACATGGGATCAAGTAGTGCACTGCCCCTCTTCAAGATTTAAAAAATATATATATATAAGGATGAAGTTATTTGAGGTCAGTGGTGTATTGGGCCCCCAAAATTTAAAAAAAATATTTGTGCCCTCCTATCTTAAATTTTTTACTCCGTCATTGCTCGGCACAATGAATTGGTTTGATTTTTAATTATTAAAAAATAAAAAATTATGTTTTAATTCAAGATCAAACTAACTTTTTTAAGTAAAATCATACGTAAATTTGAACTTGTGTTCCAAAAATCTTTTTAACTTGAATTCAAGTTGGATTTAACCTATTGCTATCCTTATTATCGGGAATACGTTCCTAAACAAATGATTATGATGGTAACTAATTGCTGATTTCACAAGGAAATAAGGGCAAGTCATGTCTGGGATAGGCTGATCTACAAAGACTTTTTTGTAAGCACTACTCTACTTATGACTTTTAAAGCATTTGGAGGACAAATGAGATGAACATGGCGATACAATCATAACTTGATACATCACTTCGATGGTCCATTATCCTCAAGTGGACAGACATACTTGTATTGTAATGCACTACAATTTATGTCATTTTTGAAACCCATAGTTGAGTGACACTTTCCACTCTTTGTTGGTACTATCAAAACCTTATCCTCAAGTATCAATGGTTATTACTTAGGTATTTTTTTAACATGATATGAAATTTGTGAATTAATGTAAATAATTAATAATTTAAGATAATTATAATAAATTATTAATTTAATCAAGTTTAATTAATTCTATTCTAATTTAAGAATTATATTGAATCCTCGTGTAAATAACAATTTTCGTATTTTCATTGTTATATTTTAATCAAAATCTTATAAATTTTTAATTAAAAATTAATTTTTTTATAAATTTAATTCCATATATTTCACTAGGTTAGTTTTTCTACAACAATAATCTACAACAAACAGGTTAATTTTTCTTTTCCTCTTTTGGTGAAAAAAAAAGGAAACTTTCTTTGTTATAGTTGATTATAAAATGTTAGATCGCAAAGTGACGGCTGGTTGCAGTTTTTATTGTTATAATATTAATATTAGTTTTCAACACGTAAGTTTCTCTATGTTGCTCTCCCTCTTTCTTGAAGCTCTCACTCTCTCTTCCGTCTCCGCAGCCTCCTCATTTCGGATATGGTTCTTGATTAATCAGTCTTTTCTGCTTTGGTATTTTCTAGGTTTTGTTGGATTTTCTGAAATTTCTGTTCTTTATAATTTTTTGCCTTTGATATTAGCTTCTTTGATTTAGTGTTTAATGCTTTCTGAGTTTTATTATGTTAATCTCTTTGTATATGATATTGTTGAGTTTATGTCAAGATTGAATTTTTATGCTTAATAATTTTATAGTTTCAGACGTTTTTTATTTCTACATTTTTTTTCTTCATATTTTGTATGGTTCAAAGTCAAGTTCTTTGATACTTTATTGCTCTCTTATCATTTGGATATTGGTGCTATTCTAAAGATAAAGAGTTGATATATTTTGTTATATTTTAGTTTTAAAATATTTTCAAAAGTTGAGTTATATTTTATATTTTATTTATTTATGTATTTATTGTAATTTTATTTTAGCGTGTCAATTTTACTTATACTCTTTAATCTGTATCACTCTTTGCTTATGACATCTGTATGTCAATCTGTCAAAAATAGCTTTTCTATTATGTAGAAGTAAAATTACGCATTATCAAACTTTCCTAGACTTCATTTTTTTCCGAAACTTCGGATTAATTGTGACGACGACGATGACGGCGATATTTCACCAATGAGCATAGATTAGAAAAACATCATACACTCCACGCACACATTCGGGTGAGCGCGTGCCGAAACAAAAATTCCTCTTACGTAAACCTGACGAGCATGTCGGACAATCTAATCCCAAACACGCTCATTGAGAGCGCGTGATATAATCATATTCATTTTGTTTCGCTGTATATGTAAAAGAAACAATATAATAAACACTAATCATTCGGACCACGGATGTTTTCGTTGTGCCTTCATGTGTGTGGTCTGAGATAACAACTCTACATAGAGCAATGGTTGGACCAAACAGACCACTGTTTGTGCTGTTCGGATCGTCCGTTGTTCAGTTCAGTTTCGCCGATCAAGGTTGGGGAGCCATTCTCGCCGACTTGTACTCTCGCAGGGTAATTGTGTTTTACCTCATTCAGTTTTCTTTATAGCAATCATTAGGTTTTTGATTGTTTGTTGAGTTTGATATGAAAAGGGTCAGTTCCATTACGCGTGCCAAGTGACATGACTAGTGACTTCTTGCAGATGGGTGTGTCAGGGATCATTCTCTTTGGTCGATCTCGATCTCTGATTAATGAACTGTGGTCTTAATCATTAACTTAATGATTTATAATATCATGTGATTAACTGCCGTTAATGTTAATGAAGTTTTAAGCCTGAGTTTATGGTTTGAAATTGAAACAGGCAGATGTTTTGGTACGAGGGTACGGAGGGTGGAATTCCAGGAATGCTTTACAGGTTCTTGAGCAAGTTTTCCCGAAGGTATCTTCCAATTTTCTTTGAACTGTCACTAAATTTGAGCATTTTATGGCTGAATTTGGACACTTATGGAAATCTGTCGGTTTGGTGTTTGATAAAAGGACGCAGTTATACAACCTTCACTGGTTATAGTGTACTTTGGAGGCAATGATTCAACTCTTCCTCATCCATGTGACTTCACTCCTCACGTACCTCTTCCTGAGTACATAGAAAACATGAGGAAGATCGCTACACATCTTAAGGTAATCTTTCTAATGAGCTTGTGGCCTAATTATGATCACATGGTTTAGCTTCACTGAATTTGTTTCTGAATCCTTAAGTAGAACTACGCATTCTGATACCAATATATATATGGGATATGTATATTTTGGTTGTGATTTTAATCACAAGAGAGGTCTTGTGAATAGTGTTGAAGTTCAGCATTTTTGTGTTTTGACAGAGTCTTTCTGAGAAGACCAGACTTATCTTTCTAAGTGCACCTCCTGTGAATGAGGATATGATTCGAAGATTCATTAGGTGGTTTTGTTCTTGGCACTACCATTCATTTTCTTTGGATTCTGCAGATAGTACCATTAGATAATTGCATCAAGTGGCTGATTTAGTTATCTAAATATTTAAGTTTTATTGTCAATTTAAAAAGAAAATAGTCGATATATAAAATAATTCTAAATACTAATGTTTATAGTAGTACTTTCTGTCTCTGGTAACAGTTTAGATTGGCCAAGAACAAATGAGAGTTGCAGAATTTATTCAGAAGCTTGTTTGAAGCTGTGTGAGGAGATGGGGATAAAGGCTATTGATCTTTGGACTGCAATTCAGAAAAGAGATGATTGGCGTACTGCTTGTTTCACGTAAGCTCTATTGCCAATTTCTGCATCATGAAACTCGAAGTTCAACGGTAGCTTGCCCTTCATTAATGATTGTCTAGATCAAGACAACTTCTTTTTTTTTTTCGGGAAAGTGAATTAAATTTAAAGCTGCACGGGGTTGTCGAGTTGGTGGAGTAGAGTAGCATGGAGCTAAAAAATTTTGTGTTCGATTTCTCCTACTTATGCTCTTTTGATCGAGCCTATCTACAGGACTTGCCTAGTGCGGAGTACCCGGTTGACGTAATTTGTAGGCTATTGCGTCAATCTAGAGGTTTACCTAATGCACATCCAAAGGGTAGCTAGTGACTGTGGGTTCTTTCGTTTAAAAAAAAAATTAAATTTAAAAATTTGTCTAAATTTACAATACTAATTAGATTTTAAAAAATATTAATTAAATGATTAAACTTTAATTTTCTTGTAAAAATAATGTCAATGGTCAAAAAAACCGAACTGGTTTATCCAGAACAATCATAAAAACTTTGAACTTTTTAACTTTTCGGTTCAATTTTCAACTTTTTGATTCAATTTACTTTAATAATTTTTGTTGATAAAATCTAATCAATTTATTAATTATTTAATCAATTTTATTAATTAATATTCTTGTAAATTATTTAAATCTATTAATTTTTATTTAACAATTTCTTTTTTCAATTAAATTTCAAATTCTTATATGGTGACTACAATATCTTTTATTTATGTTTCAAATTCTTTAATTTTATTCAATTTTTAGCCGGTTTTATGACAATCTAATATCGGTTGAACCTTTTAAACCTTAAATATCTTGTCTCACCAGTTTAACCTCCGATTTAGTTTCAATTTTATTTTTAAAATTAAGTAATTATAGTTATTTTATTATTATACTAATTGAGGAATTAACTTATTTGATGGTTAACATCAATATTTTTAACGATGGATTATTTTTACAATAAATTTGAAGTTTGGACAGTGAACTAATACTTTTAATAGTTCTGATTAATATTACAAAATTAAATAAACGTATATTCAAACTGTAATTTTCTGGGAGATGTGATTATTTTGCAGAGATGGAATTCATCTCACTCCAGAGGGGAGTAAAATAGTGGTGAAGGAGATCTTGAGGACACTTAAGGAGGCAGAATGGGAGCCAAGCCTATACTGGAAGTCACTCCCTGCTGAATTTGTAGGAGTATCACCTACTGATCCTGAAATCTTTGGCAACTTTCAAAGAACTCTCCAATGGGAGCAGGACTAGAGCTTAATTGGGATATCCTTTGAGTAAGCTAAATATTCAAACTGATAATCTAATTTTGGAACATTTACTTTAATTTTGAAAACTCATGTAGTGTTATTTCTGATTTTCAATATACTTTGAGGAGGCTAAATATTGAAGATTTGATGATTTTCTGTCTTAATAAGGAAATATATGCAAAATAAATATCAGACATTAACCCTGTTTGGCAATCAGCTAATTACATTAGCTGTTAGCTGATAGCTGATTATATCAGTTGATTTGACCAGCGGATCGCATTAACTGTTTATTAGAAATGTTTAGTAAAATTAGCTGTTTAGTATTAGCTGTTATGTATAAAATAACTTATGAGGACATGACTTTAAAAAAATGGTATGAATATTATATATCTTAGTATTTCGTTGAATATTCTTATAAGAATTTAGATTTTAGAGAAGTCATGTTCACCTGTACTGTTTTGTCATCTATGAGAAATTTATGTAACTCTTTCTATTTTCATTTTCGTTTAGGGTCAACATTTTATTTATAACCTATAACTGCATAAAACAATTATAAGAACAAACACTATTCTTAAAACGTAGGTATCTAGAAACCCCAACTAGGTTGTCCTACATGCTAGAAATTGTTGTATATTAGAACTAACAGAAATATGACGTGTGTAGTACTTAATTGCAACTTAATAAAAAATACAATTTAAATAGTAAAATATTACGCAACTTAGCAATAGAATTTAAAAGGTACAATTAGCTTTTGACAATTAAACTTTTGGTTATTGGATGAAAACGCTCCTATATGAAAACATTCCTATATAAGAGCGTTTTCATTTTTTTACTATTCATCATAAATCAGCAGATGAATCTACTACTCTCCAACACCTTTAGTAGCTGTTTGAACAGTCAAACAACTGAAAACAACAAATCAACTAAAAAAAATAGCCGAGTGGTAGCCAATTAAACAAGGCCATTAACTAGATAAATTTTACTAAAATAGTAACCTAACTCAGCTATTAAAATTGACTTGAACTAAATAAATTTAAATTTAATTAATAATTTAAAATAATTGTTAGTTTTAAGAATTGAGTTAAATTATTACATAAATAATATTTTATTTTTTTGAGAAAATTTTTAAGAATTTTAAGAATTATAATTTTTTTTTTGAGGGGAGAATTATAATTCTTTTTTAAAAAATAAACTATTAGGCAATTTATAGTTTAGATTACGATAAGACATGTTCTTCAGAGAAGAGACAACAGGGTACTGGACCAGTGGTACCAAAAAACAAGTGGCAGACAGCTCTTGTATTAGATGTCTTGTCAGGTATTAATACATCTAGTACAATTGTTTCCTAACAGTCTGTACTTAGAAATGTTAATGACTAATGTTTAATTATTTTCTCTGAAATGAAGTTATATTGCATTATGATTAATTGAAGTATTGAAAACATAATTATAATTAACTAATTATTTGACTAATGAAATGTACATTTGGCAAAGATAAATTAGTTGACTAACTATTGACTTAATTTTAAAGCAGTAGATTCCATCTAATTTGTTTTTATTCATAACCAATAATTAATATTTTCAAAATCAAACCGAAAATTAAGCTAGTAAAACAAAAAATTTAAGGTTTAAGAAGTTCAACTCATCACAAAAATTGGTGAAAGATTGAATACAATTAAATAATTTACAATATAATTAAAGGATATTGTCCTTATTTATCAAAAAATTTTAAGTTTAATTATAAAAGAATATTAAATAAAAAATAATTTATATATTTTGGTCTGTAAAAACTTATTAATTCACAAAAATTGATTGATCAATTAATAAATTGATTATTTTTTAATAACAAGAGTTAATGAAGTAAATGGAACAAAAAAAGTTGAAAGATTCAAAATTTTTACAATTAAACTAACTGAATTAGTTGAGTTTTTAATCATTATTTTAAGTTATGTTTGGTTGGACGTAAGATTTTTAATGAAATAGAATGAAGTAGAATATAATGGAATTAAATGTAAATAGATGTAATATTAGTAAATTGTTGTTTGAGAGAGATGAAAGAGTTCATAATGTAATATAGTAAAATGTTGTTTGGATAAAGGGTTTATAATATAACGTAGTGTAAAGTTGTTTATCGTTTTACATTCCATCCTAAACCTCCCAAATTGAAGGTTTTGTATTTTTACTGTTTAAGGTAAAGTATGATGTAATATGAAACTCTCTTCTTCCATCTCATTTTATTCTATTCCATTATAAATCTTTCTCCTAAACGATGGAATAATATTACATTTCATTCAATTCCATTAACGTTAAAGAGAGTTGCACCTTTTTTACCATGACTCAACTTTATAATTTTTAATTAAAAATTTCTTTTAAAAAATTCCTTTGGAATGTGTGAAAATTTTGGATACATAAAATAAATATTTTCAAGCATCAGTTTTTTTTCTAAATTAATTTTTTTCCTTGATACCTATTAAAATATTTGAAGTGGCAATCTGGTCTTAGGAAGGAAGTTTAGTGACTTAATTTTTCAAATCATTAATAATCTTTTTCAACTTGACACGGTCAAATGATGAGGTAATTAATTCTTTATCATCATTTATTACATATTTCTAGTCAAAAAGATTGAATTATTGACAAAGCCATCACCAATATTTTAAAAATTAAATCTTTTCGATTTGATTTATTTTAAATAATTTTTATTGTTAAAAATTAATTAATTTATTAAATTAATCTGCCATGTTTTAAAACTAATTAGTTTGTATAAATCAATTAATTAAAATTTAATAGCTTGCTTAAATTTTAACTTTTTTATGGATAAGATTAAGAATAATCTTTTTCAATCATTTTTTTTAATTTCATTAAAACTTTAACATGTTTTATGACGGTTTAATACCGATTGATCTTTTTAAACCTTAAACCTCTTATTTTATCAGTTTAACTTTTGATCCGGTTTTAAAACAGTGGTCATCACTTTTAATATTTCTTTTCTTTACCTAATTTTTTTCCAACTATACCTACCTAATTTTTTCAACTCTTTGATTGCAGTTACTTGACTGACCTCTTTTCAATCAATCAATTGGAAAGAAAGATAAATTGATTCATTCATTCATATTCAATGCCATCATTGTCATCAAAAGAGAAAAGGTTAAGCTTAAGTTGAGGTAGTTGGGTTGATATGTAGACAAAACTTTGATTGCAATAGTCTTAAAAAACCATAATAAAAATAAATAATACAGCAATGTCAACTTACAGGAAAATAATTTTCCATTAAAAAACTTAAAAGTCAAACCACAACCAATAGAAATTCTTAAAAACAAAGGATTTCAAAGTCAAGTCATAAGAATATGTACATATAATGAGAAATAGACTCCTTGTGGAATTCATTCTTTTATATATACTCTAGTTGTAATAGTCAAGTCAAACAACAAAATAAAATAATACCAAATACCAAATCTTTTATAAAGTTTGGAATTTTCAAAGAAATGAATAGTAGCTAGCAATACTAAATCAAGGCAAATAAAATTAATATTTTTTTAGTGTATGAATTATTTCTTAAAAATGGAAAATAAATTTATTATGTAATTGTTATAAATTCTAAATTCGGGTCGAGTTTTGAAAAAAATTATAAAATTTTTAGTTATTTGTCCGAAGAGTTAAAGGACGTGAATCTCGTCTGCAGTTTAAACTTTTTTTAAAATTCCTCAATTTTAAAAATTCTTAAAAAACTCCTAATTTTCGATTTTTCAGAAAAACCTCTTCTACTAAAATATAACACAAGAACATGCGTAGAATAAACATTAGAAGTGGATTAATAAAATATTATTAATGTGATAATCCAACTTAACCTTTAAATTTGACCTAAATTATTTAAATTTGACTTACTTTTAAAATAATTATAATAAATTCTTAATTAAAATTATATTTAATTATTTTATTTTTACGTTAAATTATTATATAAACCATAATTAATCAGTCTATATTTGATATTCTTATGTTTGTCTTTATAGTTTAACTGAAGTCTAAAATAACAAATTTTCTAAAATACTGAAAATTAAAAAGAAAATTTTCAAAAATTTTAAAAAGTCATTAAGAATGTCAATAAGTTAGGTCAGGCTCGGGCCACTTCTGGCCCAACTGACCCAACCACGAGCTAGGGTGACCCATGACTCGATGGGCCATCGGTGGGCCGGGTCAATCTCATTCGTTTTATAATTTTTTAAAAATATCAAAAACGACGTATTTTTGAAACAATCTCAGCCTGTGACTCGATTAGGTCGATCACTTTTGACCCGTATCCCATTCTTAATCTGATCAATCTGAGTCAAAATTAGGCTGAACTGAACCGGTACAAGCCGGAGCCAAACATCGCTGAGAGTCAGTGAATTTTTATAATTTTGTTTTTTCAAACGAGAGGTGCACGACTTTTATTCTTTGGTATGTGTATTCTTTGGTATTGTAGTTTGTACACATACCAAAGAATTCAAATGTCGGCCAGGAAATAGTTACAACATGTGTCGGGAAGCTAATTATTGTTTATAATAATCCCACCAGACCATAGTACCATACATGACATCAATCATTAGTCGCTGCAAAACAACTGTCAGACAGGTGCCTTCACGTGTAAAGCCATAAGCAAACAAAGCAAGAAGTGACAGGCAAAGAGAGAGCTGGACTCAGTCAAATGATCAAACGTTTTCTAATCATATCTACCCAATATTATATAATTTAATTACCTACAATGTGTTGTTGGTAGGAGTTGAAATGCCCTTAGAATTGGTAGGAGTTGAAATGCCCTTAGAATTATTATTTATATTTGAATTATTATCAATATTTTAAAATCGAACTAGTTCGATCAATTTAACAATAAAAATTTTAAACAGACTAATTTTTCGGTTCAGTTTTTTACTTTACGATTTAATTTAGTTTAATAATCTTTAAATTATTATCAATATTTTAAAACTGAACTAGTTCGACCAATTTAACAATAAAAATTTTAAACGGACTAATTTTTCGATTCAGTTTTCAACTTTATGATTTAATTTAGTTTAATAATCTTTATTATTAAAATTTAATTAGTTTATTAATTAATCGATCAAATTTTTGTAAACTAATCAATTTTTATAAAACAATTTATTTTTATTTATTAATCTCTTCTTTAATTAAACTTTAAATTTTCGATCGATAAAGACAATCTTCTTCAATCATTTTGCAAATTCTTTAATTTTATTTAATATTTAATAGATTTTATAATAATTTAATAACAGCTAAGCCTTTTAAATCTTAAACTTCTTCTCTTACCGGTTCAACAATCAGTCCGATTTTGAAAATATTGATTATTATTTCATCAAATGATTTATTTAAAAGATGTAATTTAGTAACTATTACATAAATTTACTCTAAATATTGATAATTGTAGATTCCATCTATATAAGTGATATATATTCTACAATTTAAAACCTTAGATATTATTAGAAAGAGTAAAAAAAACATAAATCTCTCTTTATAATCACTCTAATTTTTAAAATTATCGATTTTGTTCAATTTTTAATTTTCGTAAAAACTTATTTTAGTCTTTAATTAAAAATTAATGATGAAACATAAATGGTACGAACATTATACATAAATTAATCAAATATTATTAATACGTTAATTCAACTCGATTTTTAAATATGACTTAAACTAATTAGATTTGAAATTAATAATTTAAGATTTTTATGATAAATATTAATTTAATAATTTCAATTCAAATTTAAGAGTTAGATTTGAATGCAGTGAGATTCTAATTAGATACCCTTTTTTGATAATCCAATTATAGCATCAACCCTTATTTTGATATATGTTTTAGTTGTAACCACGTAACCAAAACACAGTCACAATAACATGTATCTCTTTCAACTTCTTGATTTGATAGCACCAAATGAAGTTGAGTATGAATTGGTAACTTCCACATGAACGATGAATCTAGTCTGCATTTGAGTCTGCAACGCAAATACCATCGGCAGGAAGGTTTTGTCGTGTCTGTTAGAAGTGATTGAGATAGTAATGTTTCATAGAAGTTGTGAAAGACACGTCAAATCTTATGTTCTAGTTACCATGCTCTAATATTGTTTCATTAAATTTCATCCACATATTTACGTGGGATTTTTTTATTTCAATTACGATGTTTCAATCCTGTTTAATTAAATCTCATCCATACATTTATGTGAGGTCCACGTAAATGTGTGATTGAGATTTAATAAAATATGATAGGAACACTATAACCGAAACAAGAGATCTTCTCATCGTGAAAGATGGAGGTACATTTCTTATCATAACTTCACATGGGATCTTCTACTAGTAGTACAACTAATAATAATAAGAAGACAATGAAGGGATAATATGTAACACCCCACTCCCGCATGACTCAAATCCGACATCGTTGGTGATATCCGAATCCGTGCTCTGCGAGGGTGACGTGCTACATCACTCAGTCAAAGCTCAGTATAAAAATTTGGTGTTGTTAAACCACAACATATACTATACGAAAAGTCATTAACACATATAATCACCGGTAAATACAATGACCACGGGGCCCTTTTCATAAAAACAAATC
>JAOSBL010000004.1:28670618-28688143 GCA_027568915.1 Erythroxylum roraimae
TTTTTCACAAAAATCACATTTAAACACATATACCGGGAAATATCATGAATGCATGTACGGTCGTTTTCATGTGCAAATTTTACTATTCACGTGTAAAAACAACCCGAAACACTATGAGCCCTTGCCAAATTACTATTCTACCCATCCCCTCGGGGGTGGGATGTTACATAATAAATTAAGCAATATCTAATTTTTAAGTTTTTTTAATTTAATAATAAAATTTTAAAAATCTTTTAATTTAGCAATGGTTCAACAGCGAAAACTTTGAACCAACTAACTTTTTAGTTTGATTTATCTTAATAATTCTTGTTATTAAAAATCAACTACTTTATTAATTAATCGGTCGATTTTTTGTAAATTAATCAATTTTTACAACTAAAAAGAATCTAATTAATTTTTATTTAACAGTCTTTCTTTTCAGTTAAATTTTAAACTAAGGTTAATCTCCTTCAATCTTATTTCAAATTCTTCAATTTTATTCGATCGAATTTTTTAAACTTTAAATCTTTTATCTAACCGGTTTAACTTCCGATTTAATTTTTAGAACAACGGACTTTTTATTGATGTGGCGTGTCCAACAAATGTTACGTGGCACATCCATCTAGTAACGATATCAACAAAAATAACATTTTAACTTGTTCTATACAAATTTAAAAAATTCATTATTATTAAATTTATTATTATTATTAATAGTAGTAGTTGGAGTTATATTAAAATATTGTGATTGCTGATTTGTACTTGACTATGCATTTCATGGCCAGGCTGGATTTTACTTTTAATTTATCATCAATTGTGGACAAAGTAGTCTTTTTTCTTTAAAAAAATGTGATTTGGAGTCTGGAAAGTGACTGTGTTCAGATGGTAATGGACTAGTTACACCTACCAAGATCATAGAAGACCAAGGACTAGGTTGTCCAACTGAACACCGCGTGTCAGCCTCAGCTACTATAAATACTTTGGTGTAGGCATACTGCAAGAAGAGAGATATATAGAGCGAGAGGTGGTGACTTGGGAGCAATCCAAACTCGTCACGAAACAAAGCAAGAGTCAACAATGGTTGGTTCTGCAAGACCACAATTCGTTCTCTTTGGATCCTCCATTGTTCAGTTCAGTTATAATCACGATGGTTGGGGTGCTATGCTCTCAGAAATCTACTCTCGAAAGGTCCAACTCTTCATGCTTCTTTACACCTTGTTTCTTCTGTTCTTTTCTTTTTATCTTTTTTTCAACGTGATATCAAAAATCTGGGTGAATTTGAGAGTTTCTAGTGATAAGAGAGTGCATTTCTGATTCTGGGTTTTGATTGTTTATGGCATTAGAGTTTGAGAGTTTCTAGTGATAAGAGAGTCCATTTCTGATTCTGGGTTTTGCTTGTTTATGGCATTAGAAATATGTCATATGTGAAGGGTTTTAGAGAAAAATCAGATCAGGTTCAAGTGAATTCATATATAATTAGACATTATCTTTCAACTAAAATTATATACATACATATATATATATATAATTCACTTTACTTTTACAGTCATTTTTTATTGTGTTCAACTTGGTTTTTGTTCAATGTGATGTTAAAGATCCGAGTGAGTTTCAGAGTGTCAAGAGATAAGAGAGTGGATTTCTGATTCTGGGTTTGCTTGTTCATGGTATTAGAAATATGTCACGGTTATGACGGGTCTTAGGGAGAACAGTACAATGATTTCCCAATTTATGTTACTGTGTCTTTCAGGTATTGTTGACTCCATAATTGTCTCTTATTACCATGAGCACAGGCAGATGTATTCTTGAGAGGATATTTAGGTTGGAATTCAGCTCGTGCACTTCAGGTTATAGATCAAATCTTTCCAAAGGTAAGACACTCAATTTTCCCTTTAAATCAAGTTGATTTCCATTAAAATGTTCCTTCTTTGAGTCTTGAGTGATTTATCCATTTCCAGGATGCTCCAGTTCAACCCTCACTTGTTATCGTCTACTTTGGTGGAAATGACTCAACCCATCCTCACCCAACTGGGTTTGGACCTCATGTACCACTCAATGAATACTCTGAAAACATGAGGAAGATTGCTAAACATCTCAAGGTTTCTTTAATGGTTTCTTTATGTTATTTTTCATCACTTCTGCTAGTTGTTGAGTTTGACAGGAATATACATTCCCTGAAAATTGTGGTTTGGGACGTCCTAGGCACTATATTTCAGCGGAACATTTACTGAATTGTAGTTGTCGTTTATGTGTACTTAATAACACCCTACGATTTCAGAGTCTCTCAGAGAATATTCGGATTATCTTTCTCAGTGCACCTCCTATCAATGAGGAACAGTTGCGTAAATCTATGTAAGTGCTTGTTTTGAAATGTTTTTCTCCTGTTTCTACCGATTCAACTTAAACTTGATTTGAACTAATTAAATCTAACTCAAATCAATAATTTAAGTTTGAGGCAGAGTTAAATAGTTTGAATCGAATGTAAGTGCTGAATTGAGTCATTCTATCAGTAATATTTGATTGATTCACATGTTATGTTTATATCACACGTGTTTCGTATTTATTTTTTAACGACAATTTAAGAAAAAAAAATTCTCTAAAAAATATATGAATAGTCTAATTAAATGTTACTAACATATCAAACCCGTTTAGTTTAAATTTGACTCAAATCAATTAAATCTTATATAAATCAATATTTTAAATTTGAGCCTGATTTAAATATTTTGAATTAAATTTAAGAGCTGGATTGAGTAATCATATCAATAATGTTTGATTAGTTCACGAGTAATCTTAATCAAAAGCCTTTTTTCTACAAAGTTAAAAACTAATTTTTTAAAAATTAATTTTTTTTTACAATGTTACTTAAACTACAAGAAAGTCTCGTATCTTTAATCTTAATTTTTCATCGTGATTTCTTTCAATGTGGTAGTGAATTTGATGAGGTTAGAACAAATGAGAGCTTGAGATTATACTCCCAAGCTTGTTTAGAGGTAGCTAAAGAGATGAACGTGAAGGCCATCGATCTCTGGACAGTAATGCAGCAGAAGGAGAACTGGAAAGATGTGTGTTTCATGTAAGTTCATCTAGTCAAATACTGAAAAAACACTAGAGACTTTTCCAATTTCGATCAGAACTTCGTCAAGTGAACTCAAATCACTTCCATTTACAGAGACGGAGTCCATTTTTCAGCAGAAGGAAGCAAGATAGTAGTGAAAGAGATCATGAAGATCATCAAAGAGAGTGATTGGAAGCCAAGTCTGTATTGGAAGTCAATGCCTACTGAATTCTCAGAGGATTCACCATATGATCCAGTTAACCATGAAGGGAAGAGAGTGAACATCTCGGACAGAGTTTTTAACAGAGACATAGAAGTTGACTGATACAAAAAAGAACCTTAAACAAAACACGAATGCCAATGGCTGCTCCCAATTCCCAGGACTGTTCGAGAATATGGTCTCTTTCTATTTTTGAAGTTTGGCCTGTTTTGTTCTTCATTACATTGTTTAGTAGGTATTAGTATCCAAAAATAAAAGGTTAGGACGTATACTATTGAATAAATAAGTAAAGAATGTACTTGATTCAAAATATATGTCTAATATCTAAACCCGAACCAAAACTTGCTGATCCAAGTTCAATTTAACTCGGATTTGAATTTATCAAACTTCTTTCAAACTTACAAACCAGCACGAAACTATTGTCATCCCTAACTCAAGTATCCACCAAAGGGTACGTACCAGATTTGTAGACTTGCAGGACTTACTAAATTATCTGTATCCTTGCAATACAGGCTGTAATAACACCAGTTTCATCCAGAAGGAAAAATCTTCCAAAATCTTGGGGCATTGATTCATTCGCCATTCAAAATTTAAGCATCCCATTGATGGAAAGAGTTAAAGAATTCGTACCTTAAGTATAAAATCTGAGCAAAAACGCTGAATAAACATGTAAATGAGTTTTCAATCAGCAGAAAGAATTGTGTATTACAAGAGTCTAATCAGAAAATATTACATCAATTCATCTAATATTTTGGTTAACTGTTTGTTGATGCTAAAAAGTGACACATGAACAATGCCTACATTCTATGATTCTAGTAGCAACTTTTTCATTATAGAACAACTAATTCCTTCCTAGGACCAAAAAACCAAGTGGATTACATGTCATAGTGAGTATGCAATAATACATAAAACATTTGCCTATCCTCCCAACTATAGAACTTCTATCCAAATGCATCCAAAGATGAACAGGAAAAGAAAAAAGATGAAAGGGAAAGAAAAGAACCCAAATGGAGGAAAACAAGCACGACAATAACCGAGCAGACATTGAAAAAAGGTTTTCTACAGACCTTTTTTCAATATGCTGCTAGAGATCACACGCCCAATTAGGCTGTTGTAAGAAACAGCCTACTATATCTAATAGTGAGCAAGTTCCCAACTAGAAAATTATACTGTAAAGCTGCAATCCGGAACATAAGAAAATGTAAACCAGAATTTGACCCAAAGCATATCGCACGTATCAGAATGAATCAAATTGACTCAGGACGAATCTTTGTTCTCTCTTTCATTATATTACACCAAAATACGATCTACAAAGCCATTCCCATGCACTGAAATATAACTCATACATTCTCAAAAGCCACTGTATGAAATTAGACAATTAAAGAATAATACATACAAAGGGGAGGAATGATGCGCAAATAGCAGCAACAGCAGCACTCACCATTACATTTCCACTTCTTATAGCATCACTAAATATGCTTTAGATTATGTCTGCCTTCCTGTCTAATCCTTTGAAACTTGAAAAAAGCTAGGCAACTGACATCCAAACAAGAAAATTGCTCTGAAGAGGCAGTAGAACTGAAAATATCAAGGCTCCAGGGAGGTGCATGCTCTTTTTCAATAAGAACGTGGCTAGCTGGAAAGTTGGAACCTGCCTGTTGGTTTTTTCCTTCTCCATCCCTGACAATTCTCAATGCAGTTAGCAAGTTTTCAATCCAAAGTGTAATCAATGATTTAGATAGTGATAATCTCCAAAAGAAATACATGTCAAAACTTACAAAGGCAGCATAAAACACAAAAGTCAAACCCGCTAGAACAACAAATGCAATCTGGAACACGTTATACCTGTAACACAGCAAGTAATGTCCAATAAAATGAGATTTAACAAGTTTGCAAGACTAACAATGATAGTAGATAGAATAAATTATCTAGATCTGCAACTCACTTGTACAAATATTTAATTCCTCGAAGGGACTGCAATGTGTGGCCAAAAATTTCCTGAGCTGCAGTTGCTTGGGCATAGTAGCCAAATGCTGTGGCGCAAAACTGTATCACACTGAATTTGCAAAAAAGGAAAAGGTTATGATGGCTGTTATTACAAAGATGCTGCAGAACAGGCAATTGAACTGTCATCTGAGAGGTTTCAAGTCTTTCAATCACTTCTTGATGATAACATCAGAAATACTTGCTGGTTTGGATTATATCTCAGATCAGTAACACGTGCTGAAAAATGGGGGAAAAAGAATATTTCAGGGTCATAGATTCTTACCTAATTGAGCAAAGTAAAATAAGTCCAACATTGAAGAGGAATGAGTTCATCAGAGTGCCACCCCACCTGTGCAACATTTCAAACAATTCATTAGCTATTATCCCAAGTTATTATCTGGAGAAGTTTAAACACATGCCCGAGGACTGCAGAAGAATATTACTTCATGGGATGTATGGTGATAAAGACTAATCTGAGACCCAGCATCATTGCGCCAGCTACCACTGCCAGCAAGAGGTAGAAGCAAAAGAATGCAAATGCTGCAGTACCCAGAAGACCTGAAGAAGTGACAAAATACATCTCAAAAATAGAATCAGGAAGTAGAATGTTGCACAGAGAGTGAAAGCGATTATAGAAAAGTCAAAAATGTCGAAAGTTACCCCAAACATCATCCAACTTGATGAAAACTTCATTCAAGAAAGGGGAAAGAGGTGGATCAACCAATAGATATATGATAATGTGAGCGATCCAAGCAATTGAAACAATCAACCTACATATCAGCAAAGAAATGTCATAGAAAAACTTGTTTGGTAATCAAAGTCTCAACACTTAACCAACTAAGTTAAACATTTGTAACAAGCATGCCTCAATTATCCAATTTCAGTTGTTCTTCAACCATCAATTGATAAAAATTTCCTCTTTTCCTCCATGGCTTTCTGCGTTCAAAAAACTTTCTACTCATTCTCCATTATATAGATCATTGCTACAATAAACTGGTATGGTCCCGGGCGTAGGATCTAATCACGGGACGATCCACTAGGGAATCCTCTTGATTTCCCTTGTTGGAGTTCTTCCCTTTTTTAGAAGACCCTATGTTTCTACGCAAGAGGGAGAACTGTCCGTGACAAGGTCTTTTCCTCCGAGCAATATTTCTCTGATAATTTGTCTGATACTTTATTCATAAATAACAAAGCCTTATATACAGGCTGGTTACATCGGTTTATTTAGGATAGGACTTCTAACAAAAATAGACCTACTAGTTTATTTAGGATAAGACTTCTAACGAGAATAGACCAACTAGTTATGATACTAACTATTTAAATAGACTCCTTCTAAGGTAAGATCTCCTATTTTAAAGGGATATTGTAAATCTCCTATCATAAACTTCATTAGGTGCATGGCAATTAGAAAATTTCCAAACAAGTGATACTAAAAAAAAATATAAAGCAGTTACACACGATCATTTTGCCATGTGCCAGCACTTACCCTAAAATTCCTAGCACAAGTTTTGCCAAGTATCCAAGAACAGTCAACGCCCAAGCTGTCTCAGCCTAAAAAGAATACAACCATGGATGTTAAAGGTCATCTTAGGGCAATGCTCAAATTATAACTGCTAAAAGTATTTACGAGCAAGTAATAGATAACCTTTTCTCCTTGAGGGTACATCTCTTCTAACAGTTTGACATCTTCCTCCAACTGAAGCAACTCCTACAAGTTTATTGAACATTAAGCTAACTGACAATTGCAAACTCTCATATATATCCAATTTCATCCATGATCAACCAAGTTATCCTGACTTCATAATAGACAAGAAAAGTACAACACTTATACATAAGTTCAGGCCAAAAAATAATTTGATCCTAAAATCACATTGATCAATAAGAGTACTGAAGAACTATCTCAAGTTACCAATTTAAAGGTACTATAAGACAAAAGCAAATTTCCAAGTGCCAAAAAACTCAAGTTTGATTTAGCACTAAAATAGTTTTAGCTTGAGCAACAAGGACGAGGTAGTCAAGCACTTGTAGGGACATACATGATTGATACCTTTTCTACTGACTTAACATTTTTACGCCACTTTCTACCCTTGGACCCATTTCTTTCTTCTTGATGGAGTGCATCGGCTGATTTTTTCAATTCTCTTGCTTTTTTACCAAGTTCAGTTGCTTCCTACAAGGTGATACAGAGGATCAGACCTTACTAGCAATCCTGAATCTACTAAAGAATAGAAACTGAAACTGGCACAGGCAGCTATGGTGAAGACACCCACCTTAATGTACTGTGAGCGAGTTATAACAGCCTTTGGACGCCTGATGAAAGAAAAGATGAGTCCCAATGGTAAAGAAGCAATGCCAACACCACCAAAAATCTGAAAATCATAGAGATAAGCAGAATTAGTTCAATGCTTTATGAAAACAACTCTTCATTAAATACTATCCGACAGTACTTATCAGTAAGAACTCAGACTCATATGACACAAGCATTCTTGCAACTAATTTTTTTATTTCCCTCAGTATCACATATTTACACCATTTCTGCTTAATAAATTACTATTTGCAAACAATTGATCTTTGATGATAAATTAGTAAAACATTGAAGTAATGACTTTTAAATTTCACTCCCAGTTTAGGAGAATAAAATATCAACAACCAGAAAGAGAAATAAGCTAATGTTTGCAAGCACATTTGTACCGCAAAAAGTACAGATCCAACAATTGTTGCAAGAGCAACTACATATTCTGGAAAAGTGGTGCGCATAGTCCATTTTTTCTCTGAGGAAGCATTTGTAAGAAATGCAGAGCACTGCAACAAAATAAACGAGCAGCGTTATGGTGGGAGGCAACAAATTTGAAGGTTCCTGATCTGATATAGAAAAACAGAAAAGGGATATTCTGTGACAACGATAATGCCTATATTTCCCAACATATGAAATCAAAATACAACCTGCCGGGCGCCATTTCCAATACAAGGTTGACTGCTAGAGAGTTGAAAACTACTTGGAAAGTTAGTTGTGGTTGAAGAGAGATGCCTAACGGAGATATCCACTTTTCCAACCAGCCCTGACAAACCATAAAGAAGCAAAAAATGAATACAATCTCAACCAATCAATGCAAAGCCGTATACTTTGATAAACACAAGAGAAAAACTCGTCATCTTTTTTCCATTCAATGCAATAACTTAAACTTAATTGCCATTCAAAAACTAAACTCTAAAGTTCATGTCCTCAAACATAAATATTTACGCATTAAAAAGCTCAAATACCTCAATTTAAACATCAGATTTCATTCAGAGAGTAAAAATACCGAAAAGCACTAAAATTTCTTACCGTATGCGATTCCGATCACAAGAGCACAAACAATTGCGGTAGTTATAACCCACAAAAGTGCACTTTTAACCCTTTTAGCTACACTCCTGAAAGAGAGTGACACACAAGTGTTAACAAATTAGCAATCAAATCAAGATGAAATTCCGCAATCTAAACCCTAAGGAAAACTGACTTATCCTGGTCGCCTTCGTAGTAGAACATAGCGAAAGGAATGATAAAGAACACAAGCACAGCGTCGATGATATAGACTGCGATCCACAGATCCTTCATTGGCAATGTCAAATTGCAGGCGCCATTGTATATTGCGTGCCGACACGCTTGACGGTTGGCCACGTCAGCTGGTAACATCAGGATGGAGATGGCGGCAACGGTGAGGCCAAAAACGACGACGAATTTCGGGAAATACGCCTGGTTCTTGTCGTCCGGATGCTGGTAATTGACGAGAAGGTATACATTGAAGATGAAGACGATTACACACACGACTATGGCTACGATTACAAGAGCGAGATTGAAATCACCCATTGCTGCCTCGAAGCCCTCGATCGGAAGGCGAAACCAATCAAATGAATTGACGCAATTAGGGTTTGTTAATTGGGGATTAGAAAAATTTCTGAAACGGATAGATCTAGTAGCCCTTGATGCTCTCTCAGCTCCGGCGAGTGGAAAAGGCGCGTGGAAGAGTGAAATTACTGTTTAGTCCTTGATTTTATGGTCACAGTGCAAGTTAAGAGTTCGAGGCTTTCTTGTAAATTAGGCTTGAGCCCAGTGAGCAACTATCGACCTGACATACAAGCAAATTGAGAGCCAGAAAAAAAAAAAGTGGGATATGTTTGAGGTACGACGCCGTTTCGGCTTTTGAATTAAATGGTGTGATGCTTTATAAATTATAAATAATTAAATTTAGTAGTTTTTAATGAAATTTAAATTATTGAAACCTATTTTTCTAAGTAGATTTTTAAATATAAGCCATCACATGTATTATTTAATGGAAAAGGCTTTAACAACATGAATTTTTAATTATTTTGAAATTAAGAAATTTTGAGTATTAAAATGACTAAATAATAATAATTTTTAGTGGTATATACTAATTTATGAAAATACATGAAATATTAATCAAAAGAAAATAACAAGTCTATAATTAAGTTAACAACAATAATGCACTGAAAGTTTCGTTGAAAATTACAGTTTGGAAAAGTTTTGTAGTACGCAGTCTTATCCTTAACTGACATAGAGGATTATTCTTGATATATTCACACGAAAGAAAAATGGAAAAAATGTATATACATATTAAAATAATAAAATAATTTAAAAATGAAATAAAAATAACATAGATATAAAAGATAATAATAATAATAGATAAATAAAATTGTATAAATAAAATTATGAAAATAAGTAAAAAGATAAATAATACAACAAGTATACAGTATCAATAATTAAATTAAGAGAAAGTTTATTTGAGTCTAAAATAAAAAGTACTTATTTAATATATATGACTTTTTTGGCAGCCAAAATATAGTTTTTTAAGAAGCTCAAATTTAGAGTTTCTTAAAAAAAACCTCTCAAATAGCTTTTTTAGGTAGATTTTTCAGATCAATTAATGAGGCTATTTTTTAGTCCCTTTTACCCTTATGTTTTACACATAATTCGCACGATACTCACAAACTCATATTCACATTTATCTTGCAAACTCATCTTACTTGTATATTTATTTTGAGATTTATATAATATTATTTAACTTTTTTATATGTTTTAATATTTATTTTTTATATGAGTTTTACTTATATTATTATTCATATAAAAGATTTGATTAGATATATTTTCATTTATGTTTCATATGGTTTAAAATTATATAATAATTAATATATTGTTCTTTGCATATTATTTAATATACTTTAAATAGTTTTTACATACATAAATAATTTTATTACAAAATAAAATATAATTAAAATTAAAAATGTTTTTTATTTTTATGTTGCTAGATAGTCTACTGTACAAAGCTCTTTCAAAAAAGCTCTTTTTTAAATAACAGTCAAACAGTCAACTGACTTCTTAGAAAAGTTCTTCTCAGAAAAGATATACATAAAAAAAATTCTACTAACAAAAACTCAACTGGTATAAGCCTAACCAATCAAAGGCTTGGATAACTTGAAGTCCGATTGGATTCAGACTAAATTTTTAAAAAAAATTTAAAAACTAAAAATAATATTATTTTACTCAAAATGATATGATTTTATTTAAAAAATTCAAATTTCAAGTTATTTCTCAAATTAAGAGAAATTTTGAAAAAAAAATCGAGTTGGGCCGGGCTGAACATCTTCATTCAAACCGGCTAAAGATAAATTAAATCTTTTCTTTCAAACTTGAGTTCAATTAAAATCGGGTTGAGCCCGACCAATTTGTCATCCGGCCCACGTCGCTTGAGTACAAAACTACAGCTCACCCTGCCTTGGTCCAAACTATGCAGCTTCCAACGGTCATACCTAACATTCCCTAGGAAGAAATGAAGACTGGTCGGTGAGTTTCAGTTATACACCATCCAGCTCCCATGGAGTCTTCACAAGGTTGGAACTTTTAAATTACCCACCTACTGTTAGGTTTAGGGTTTTTCAATTCAATCCCAAAATTTCTAACCATTTCTTCTCTCCACCATTGTTATAGAATGTCATCACCTGAAGAAACTCCACGTATTTCTTCTTCTACTCCTTCGATCAATAGAGAGTCTTCTGATGCGTCTTCGTCATCTTCTTTGAGGGTTCGAGGAGGAGGAGAAGAGCAAAATGGTCGCAATCGGGATCGCAGTCGCAATGGGGAGCAAGAATACGAACATCAATTTGTACAACCGGAGCTAGAGCAGCAACAAATTGGGTTTCCTTTTCGGGGAGGCTTTTTACTTATTGATGACGGGATTGTGAGGGACGACACGTGGTCTTGTGTCATTATCGTGCTAACCTTTTGGTTCTTTGGTACGAATATTGCTGCTAATTCTATCTGAATTTTATCCGATTATTCATTTTTATTACGTGAATTTGAATCTTTTTTTCAGTGTCACTAACTCTGATCTTGGGAGTCTATGGTCCTTCTTCTTTGAGCCTCGGACCGGATAGTTCAGTTTTTATACAACCTAATCCTTGGTTTGTTCAGTCTATAAAGGTAGGATCATAGTCCAGTTGTTCTGCAATTTTTTGGTGAATCCTTTTGGTGTTCTTATAGTTTAGAATTCTTTGATTAAGCTTTTCTTTGTTTAGGTGAGTCAGTGGGATGATGTAAATCCAGGTCTGAAGCTTTACGGGTTCTATGATTCTCCACCTCTTGACGTTGTGAAAAACTGGTCAAAAAATTACAGTGTCTCTGCTCAACCTGATTCTCACAAGGCAATTCTCAATCTCTCTGCATTCATCAGTGTGATATGCTTTTACATTATTTTATTGTGATATCAGTTCATACATTTTGCTTCTTCCAGGAGTGGATTTATTACCTGAATGAGGGATCTGAAATAAGCATCTCATACAACATAGCTTTCTCCAGTTCATCCATCTTCCTAGTAGTTGCCCAAGGTAGATAACGTTTAGTTCTCTGCTTTTTAGCCATCTTCTTTGGATACATTTTCAAAGCTTGTTGCTACGTCAGTTCATAAGTTGGGATGATTATTTAGTTCTCATTTGGCTGAAGGGTTTTGGGGGAAAATTAGATCAGATCTGAATAAGATCATATATAATGAGGGACACCTTATCTCAATAAAGATTTTTAAGGCAATGGAACACCTTATCTCAATAAAGATTTTTAAGGCAATGGAATGAGTCAAAATTTTTGTGTATAAAAGTACTTCATCTTTATGTCCTTTGACAACTCCATTTGTGGATTTTCAACATCTTCTACTCACAAGTGTATCAATCCACATCAAACTTGCCCCCCCTCAACCTATAGCTAATGGGAAGAAGCATAATCACCCTTCACTACACTCAAAACTTTATTTATCGAACTTTGCCAACCTAACTCTAATATAATGAAGGCTTTTGAGGGTGTTTGAAGAAAATGAATAGATCCAATTGAACCCGTGTACAACTGGGGACAATATCTCAATTCAAACCTTAAAATGATAGATTATAAGCCTTAACTTTATGTATAACTCATTTCATCTTTCTATTCCTTTTTGATGTGGAACAATTCCACCTGTGAATTTCCAACAGTGACACCGTTTAATGTAATTCTAAAGTTGAGAAATTGCAGGGAACGAAGGGCTGGCTCAATGGCTAGAGGATCCTACATATCCAAACACAACATTGTCCTGGAATGTTATTCAAGGTGAGGTAGAAGCTGAGTAAAATTTATGCTTAATTCACAGCCGTCCTAGCTGACGTTTGCAATCACTTGCTCATAGGGAGTGGTATCATCCAGCAGAAAGTCTGGCAATCTACAGTTTACTATGTTGCTGTGGGTAACATGAACTCAGAAGAAGTAGAGGTAATTGTCTGAGAAATACTCACTGATTCCTATTCATTCGATAATTTTCTTCTGTGGGAATTTATCACTCAGTGCATTTTTATTTTTTCTCTCAAGTGATGATAATTTATATGTTTGCGTTCCTTTTATGTGAAAGAATGAAATACCTAACATATAAAGAAAGCGATCTCTATACAAACTGGAATAATGTGTCCCCATCTTCCATTGTTCCTTGTAATACCTAAAAATTTTGCTAATACCGTCTTAATTTCTGAAAGTAATGAAAGTTATGTCAGCAACTTCATGTTTAACTATTTAAATATGCTGTGTGATGGAATGACGGTTGCTTTGAACAAGCAAACATTGCTGGAATAGTAATACTACTATGAATGTGAGTAATGCCTCGCAAAGTGATTAGTGTAACCAAAGGGAATTTAGTCTAGTTAATAACTCGTAGTAGAAGTGGCAAATATTTTTGAGGGTTTCATGAAATGGTTGAGGTTTAATGCAATGGTTGAATTCGAACTAAGACTTTTAATATAAAACTGTGTATAGTCCTTCCTGAGAAATCAGACACTAACTTTAACACTTTTTTTTAATAATTATGAAAGAGATTTTAATGCTTTCTGCTCAAAAACCATGATCACTACTTACTCAGGATTGACTTTTATATCGTGCAGGTGGAAATGAACATCAAACTAAGAGCTCTTGTATATAATACTTCTGAAACTTATTACAAGTGTACTTTCGCTAATGGTTATTGTAGTTTGAACGTGTTGTTCCCCTCTGGAAATGTTGCTGTCTTGACCTCTCCTAGTTCCGAACAGGTTGGTCTACTATTCATCCTCGACAATTAATTATGTTTTCCTCTTTTCAAAGATGAATATCGAATGAATAGAGAGATGAATATCGAATGAATAGAGAAACTCCATGGAATAGAGTTGGGAAAATAGTTAAAGATTAAAAACTTCTAGTTGAATGTTTCTTCTGTGATATAGGCACTCCACTTTTGCAGAAAGTAGAATCAGTCCAGCTAATAAGCAAAATTATCACCTTTGGAGTTCCTGTTTTCGGGTTTCACAAAGTTGCTGACTCAATTGTGATCATCAACAAATGCTGCTATAAGGAATTAGCTTATAATTCATGTTTCACACTTTCTCCAGGGTTCAGCCAGTGATGATTGGAATGTTAAATTATCCTATGGACCGAGATGGGCCACTTATATTGTTGGAATTGGTATGCCTCGTTCTTCTGTTCTGTCCTACCCTTAAAGACATTTTGGTATCAAGTGCTTACCTTTCGTTCTATGTGTAGTTGGGATGTCTTTGCTCATGTTAGCAGCCTTCAACTTCTTGAACAAGTTCCGTGGTATGCATGAAGAAACAGCTGCTGCACAGTTCAGGGAGGTGGCACAGGCACGAGCACCATTGCTTTCGCGAAAAGACGATGATCTCTCAAGTTGGGGCTCATCCTATGATTCTGCCTCGAATGATGAGGCGGATCTTGAAGAGTTCCTATATACCAATGCTCTTGAAGGGAAGCCAGCAAGAGATGGTGAAAATGGAAATAACACCCGACGTCTTTGTGCAATTTGCTTTGATGCTCCCAGGGACTGTTTTTTCCTTCCATGTGGACACTGTGTAGCCTGTTTTGACTGTGGAACAAGGTAACTCTTTCTCAAACCCTTTTACCTCCAGAAAGGATTGAACTGAAGCATAGTCTTTATAAATAAAAACAAGCAAGCTCTTATCTCATGTCTTATTTGTAGCAAATCATGCCCATCATTTTACTTCACCCCTGCAGGATTGCAGAAGCCGATGGTACTTGCCCTATATGCCATAAGAACATGAAGAAGGTGAGAAAGATTTTCACAGTATAACCAACAAGAGACTATGTGTGAATAATTGGATAGATGGATTGAAGATGAGTATCATTAGAGCACATAACATTGATGAGTATGCGAAGAGAAGGATAGTCTTCCAATTGGAACGGCCTTATCTTTTGATTCTACTTTTGGCCTTCCACTTATGTCCTACTCTATGGAGTATATACATTGTCAAAGTGCATGTGCCTAGAGCACATGATTAAAGGTTTCAACGTAACAATTCAAAATCTTCTGAATTCAGAGGTTAGTTTCCTAGTCCTGTCTTGCTTCTGGTTATACTGAGAGGTTAGTTTCCTGATCCTTTCTTAGCAATTTCTTATCTTGCTTCTGATTACACAGAGGTCAGTTTCCTGATCCTTTCTTTGCAATTTTTTAATGAGACGAGTGGTTTGAAGCATTCACTCATATAATATTGTAAGAAAGTTAAGCGGGATAGTGATCACCACTTTACAGAGAACAATGGTTTGGAACAAAATAGTAAAAGTGGTAGAGGCTGCTCACATGTGCATACCAGTCTAAATGTCTCATGTTGGACTTGTGGTTCTATAATTGTTTTTTAACTTGATGACTTGCAAGATGACGAATCGAAAATTAAAAAATATATACTATTTGTAAATGTTAGTTGAATTTAAAGAAAATAAATTCAGTTCAAATTGATCGTGTTGATTAATGATATAAAAATGATATCATTTTAATTTATAAATTTGTAATCAAAATAATATCATTTTAATTTTAATTTAAATATAATCAAATTAAATTAAGATAATGCCAAATGACACTCAACTTGAAGATAAAAGTGGGCTGGAGCACCCTTCTGTTAGAGTATTCTAATCCTATCTCACTTAATCTTGTCCACATATTTATGTTGACCTTATATAAATATACAGATGGGACTTAATAATATAATGTAAGAATCGATTAACCGGAGCATAGCGCAAAAATAGTCTTTATCAACACCAAGGCCAAGTATTTGGCCCTGTTTGGTAAACAACGGATTGCATTAACTGTTAGCTGATTATATCAGTTAATTTAACCAACGGATAACATCAGCTGTTTATTAAAAATATTTGGTAAAATTAACTGTTTAGTATTAAAATTAAATAAGCTAACTAATAAGTCATTTATTAAAAATTAGTTTATTAAAATTAAATAAGCTAACTAATAAGTCATTTATTAATCACGTTTTTTAGATGCTCAAAAATTAACTTTTAGTTAAAAAACTGATATCAATTAATTAAAAAAGTGAGAAAAGACAAAATGAAGGACATCTCTCTGCTAGTCTGCCGCCACTTGGATTTTGTGGGGAGGAGAGCTTTTTTTCATAAGATTGAAAATGAGTGGCGGCCTTTAGTCCCTTAATCCCCACCGTTCATCATTACCTTATCCCCTGCCTTGCATTGTGCCCATTTTGTGCAGGAAACATAATATTATACATGTACTCGCTTTTAGTAATGGCAAAAATGATTTGGTTTGACTTGGTCTAAAGACCGTACGCTCTGAGTTAAGCTAATTAAATTTTGAATCACTCTCAAATTTTCCCCAAAAGAAATTTTAAGCTTTGACAGGTTATTTGGAAATTTTCAAATTGAATTCATTAACGAATTAGATTTAATTATATTAATAAAATTTAATTTAATTTAATTTATGTTGTTTAGAATAAATTGAATTTAATTTACGTTGTTTAGAACAAACTCAATAATATTATAATTGAATTCAATTACACTGTTTGGAACGCAATCAAAATAAATTCAATTATTTCCTATGATATTTTTACTCTTGACTACAAAATAATCTTATTAAATAATAAACATTCACACTTACATAGAGTAAGTTATAAACATCAATTCATTATAAATGATATCATAAAAAATGTTCATTATTAAAATGAAAAGAAAAAATTGATTGCAAATGACATTAAGCTAGACCGAGCTATGAAGATCGTGGGAGGTGTCGATTCCTAGAGAAGGTGTTGTTGTTCTTCTTGGTAAGAGGGGCTCCTTAAGGCTGCGTCAGTTGAAGAGTAGTGAGATGGGAGGGGCTGCGTCAATTGAAGAGTGGCTACGTCAGTTGAAGAGATAGGGTTATTGCATAGGTATTATTGGAAGAGTAATTTTCAACGTTTAAAAAGAAGAGTTAAAGTCAGTTTGTAATTCAATTCTCGTAGTTTTTAGCTAAATTGAATTTATAAAGAATAGTAGGTTTCAATTACGTATGTGAATTAAACTCATCTTTTTTTTCTGTTCCAAACAGTTGAATTGAATTCAATTCCTATTGTTCCAAACAGGGTGTGAACAAACTAAAATTATCAAATAAAATTATATTATTTTGAATAAAATAATTTTATTTTTTATTTTTTAACCAGATCTGATTAACCTTAATCGAGTTTAGACTTGGGCTTGAAATCTCGAGTCTAATCAAAATTCGAGCTATAAGTAAAGCCAGACACATAATTTTAAGCTTGATGGGCTCTGTGTTTGGTCCGTGATTTGATTTGACCTAATCTATTACCTTTCTTAGTTACCTTTCCTAAAAAATGAACTAAAAATGTGTAACATCCCACCCCTGACGGGAAGGGTAAAATAGTAATTTTGTACAGGGGTGAGAGTGATTAGGACTGATTTGGCATTTTCATGCATACTGG
>JAOSBL010000004.1:28698048-28717471 GCA_027568915.1 Erythroxylum roraimae
GTCCCCCCCATCAGCTTCACCTTGTCCTCAAGGTGAAAGTCAGGAAATCTAGCTTTCATGTCTTCGTATAACTCCCATGTAGCCTCGGAAGCAGACTGATCAACCCATTGGATGAGCACCTCAAAATCTGAGCTAGTAGTGATATTCCGAATGGCTAAAAGGGCAGCTGGATAAACTGGGGTAGCTTCAGGAACTAATAGATAGTCTGGAATATCCATGGTTGTTTCAGCAGTACCCAAAACCTTCCTCAATTGAGAGACATGAAAAACAGAGTGAATTCTAGCTGTTGGAGGTAACTTTAGCCGATATGCAACCGGTCCAATGTGTTGGAGGATCTCAAAAGGACCGAAATACCGCGGGGACAACTTATTATTACTCCTGGTCTCAACAGATTGTTGGCGATAAGGTGCCAATTTAACAAAAACCATATCCCCTACCTGAAACTCCACATCTCTCCTCTTCCCATCTGCTGTCAACTTCATTCGTCTCCATCTCTAGAGAATTGTGCCAAAGATCAATGAATAGGGGTTTTTGACTTCAAAAAACATGTCACTATTGGTTATATTCCTTGGTTTTTATTATCTTTTGCACTGTCGTTGTGCTCTTTCAATGATCCTTGTACTTTTTGATATGTTCTCTTCGTGATAATCCTATCCAGTAATTGCAAGGGCTTTGCAGTAGCATGCTTTTAGAATCATTCTGTATCTATGAAACAAAATAGTAATTTTCTCCGTCATTCTGCAGTGGCGGGATCGTCTAGTTGGTTGTCTGAGAGAGATGAAAGCAGAAAAGTTGGCAGAGGATGCCCTACATGACAATGACAAGGGCAGTTTAGATGAGGATAGCCATGATGTACTGGTTTCTAAGGTACTTGTTTTCTTGTTATTTACACCCCTTATTCATGGGCATATATGAGGATCTACGTATATTTGTATACATGCATTTGAAGTTTCTTTCTAAGGTCTTTAATATTTCTCAAGAAGGGGAAGTTTCAATTAAAGCATTTGCTGATACACCCATTAAACAGGGGAGGAAAAGATCAGCGTCAAAAGATGCTCTTGATTTGGCTGAAGATAGTGAGATGTGTGGTAAACGTGTTAAACCAACTCCTAGTGTCTCGGAGGAATCAACTAAAGAGTCGAGCAGGAATGTTACAGTGTCTCAGGATGACATTTCATCTGATGGACGTGCTGCTAATACAGTAGATGATGATAATGGACCTGTACAACAACTGGTTGCCATGTTTGGAGCCTTAGTGGCTCAGGGTGAAAAAGCTGTTGGTTCTTTGGAGATTCTTATTTCAAGTATTTCTGCTGACTTACTTGCTGAAGTCGTGATGGCTAATATGCGCAACCTCCCTTCTAGTTGTTCTCAAGTTGAAGGAGATGATGAATCACTAGTTGACATGACTATAGTTGGTAGTGATACTCAAGCAAAGTATCCTCCTTCATTTGTTGCTAATGTTCTTTCACTGTCTACTTCTTTCCCCCCTATAGCTTCACGTTTGAATGCTTACCAGTCAGCATCTGACTTCAAAACAGTAAGGCTTTGACACTTTTTACTTGTTGTCCTAAATTCAACATTTTTTTGTGCATTTAATTAACATGCTATCCCTGCATTGTACTACTTTTAGCTAATCTCAATTATCTTGTTTTTCCTTTTTGGGTTTGGATTTATTCGGAATACATGTTAATGCTCACAAAAATTGCAGCCTCTAAAGGAGGAGGAGGATCTTCACGTATCAAGCCCATCTGATGTTGCTGCTGTAGATGATGGAATGAGTCATGGAGCTGATAGTGAAATGTTGCCAGATGGATTACCGGTTTCTGCAAACCTTGACATATCTAGAATGGAGATGGACAACTTAGACATTCCTTCTTATACCCATGATGTTGGAAATTTAGAAAGTGAGATACCGGGTCTAGACTCTTCTGGTCGTAATGATGGATTTTCTGAGACTGTGGGTGGTTCCTCAATGGTTTCTACTGATGTGGATGACGCCAGTCAAGAACCAGTTACAAGTTTGGGTGATAGGTCAACGCTGGACATACATCCATCAATATCAACAGATAAGTCAGATGAACTTAGTGCAAAAGCAACTGCTATTGATTCCAATAGTGTGGTCTCCTCAACAGCCACTTCTGTTGTGCTACCTACCTTTACCCTTCCTAAGATGTCAGCACCTGTTGTCAGCCTTGCTGATGAACAGAAGGATCAACTGCAAAACTTGACTTTTGCACGCATTGTTGAGGCTTATAAACAAGTAACAATTGCTGGAGGTTCAAAAGTTCGATTTTCTTTACTTGCTTATCTAGGAGTTGAGGTACTTCTACCTTTACATGGATGCATTTTCAGGATAGTTTACTTTGTGCCACGGTACAAGTTAGTATACCGTTACTATCTCAGATAACATATTATATCATTTGCAGTTACCTTCAGAGCTGGAACCATGGAAAGTGCTTCAGGAGCACATATTATCAGACTATATAAATTATGAGGTACTGAGCATTCAGCCGTTTTCTTTTTTCAATTTTCCTTAGTTGTTCAGTGAATACTAGATCTTTTATGTGGGGGTGAGCATGCCCCCTCCTTTCTCTCTCTCTCTCTCACACACACACATACAGACACACTCTTGATCATTTCTAAATGTCATGATATGCCCTACATTTGGGGTTCCTTTTCCATATATTTTGGCTTCTGAGATGTTTGGATCGCCAAATGATGTGAGACATATTGTTGCTCTGGAATTCTAATTTTCCTTGACCTCATTGATGTTTTCAATATTATTGAAAGAGCCTTCTAATGCAGTAAAAAAATCTGACTGCCAGCATGTAAGCATATTAATCTTCCTTGAATTAGTGAAGAATTCATTTCAAGTCTGTGGGCATCTTAGTTTCTAATGTTGCTAAAATTTTCTTGGATTAGAATTGACAACTGTTGAAGACGAATGTGTTTATAGTTGTATTCTTGTTATACTCTTTTAAAAATCTGTTATATCTGACACCAATTACTGGATGACTTCAGGGACACGAGTTAACTTTGCGTGTCCTCTACAGGTTGTATGGTGAGGTAGAAGAAGAGCGTGACTTCTTTTCTTCTACGAATGCTGCTTCTGTATATGAAACATTCTTTCTGGCAGTGGTTCGTGCTCATTTCCTTTGTATATTTTGACTACTTAATAGTTTATTAATTGTCAAGACTGTAAATTACTGGTAAATGCAGGCTGAAACACTTAGAGATTCTTTTCCACCTTCTGATAAATCTTTAAGTAGATTACTGGGTGAAGCTCCTTATTTGCCAAAGTCAGTTTGGAACTTATTGGAGTCCTTGTGTTGTCCTGGGAATTCTGATAAAGTTGAGGAGGCGCAAAGTGGAGATCGAGTGACTCAAGGTCTAAGCACTGTCTGGAGCCTGATTTTGTTGAGGCCTCCTATGCGAGAAGTTTGCTTGAAAATTGCATTGCAGGTTTCTTCTATTTTCTCATAGATCATTTTATTGTGTTTCATGTTTCAACCTTTATTGATTTTCTTCTTTTACATCTGGAAGAGTGCAGTTCATCACTTGGAGGAAGTGCGCATGAAGGCAATTCGCCTGGTTCCTACACTCAACTTGATGCTGAAGTCCCAAATAAACTGCAATCTGTAATCTATTTTGAAATTCTGATGTTCATTTTGCAGGTAGCAAACAAGCTTTATCCTCTTTCCTCTATTGCTCAGCAAATAGAGAAGTTTGCAAATGAAATGTTGCTTTCTGTAGCAACTGGCGATGCTACAGATGCCAATGGCGCCGAAGGTTCTATTAATGAATTACAGAAGGTATTAGAGATGTGAGCTTCACTTGGGCCTCTCTCTCCCTTTCTATCTGACCTTTAGCCTGGTCAAGTTGATAACTTAGTTGTGTTCTGGTTGCAAATTTTGACAGGATATCAATTTGGATAAGCAGTCAAGTGATCATCAATCAGTTAGTGCCATCAGTAAAGATATCTCTAGTGCCATCAGTAAAGATATCTCAGAGACTCACCAATCACGCACAACTGAAAGTGTTTCATCAATCTCCATGTCTGAGGCCCAGCGTTGCTTGTCCTTGTATTTTGCTCTATGCACAAAGGTATTGACTTTAAGCTTAATTTAAAACATGGTTTGTAACAGTTCAAACCTTGTTTCCTTTAGTCAAGTAGTTCTTTTCTATTTTAAAATCTGATTATTTCTGATCTTGGTTTAGGTCATTTATAGTTTGCTTTGTTATATAACTTGCAGAAGCACTCTCTTTTTCGCCAAATCTTTGTTATCTACAGAAGTTCACCAAAGGCAGTTAAGCAGGTCTGGCCAATAATGGTTTTACTTAAAAAACTTGTTTCATTTCTGCTATGAACTTCATCAGCAGTGCTCTGATGCAGGCTGTTCATCGCCACATTCCCATATTAGTCCGTACCATGGGTTCGTCTTCCGAGCTTCTTGAAATAATTTCTGATCCTCCAAATGGAAGTGAGAATCTCTTGATGCAAGTATGATTTTTACCAATACTGAATTGATATTCTAACCTTATGAAAATTGTTATCATCACTCTTCTGACCTGGATTCTATTCTTCAAATTTCGTGCTTCTACATCAGGTTTTACAAACATTGACAGATGGGGCAGTTCCTTCCCCAGCATTGTTATCCACCATTAAAAATTTATATGATTCAAAACTGAAGGTAGGAAACACATTATTTTCTCTAAGTTTTGATATATTAAGGGTATTCAACAAAAAACAATGTGTTATTTGTTGCAGGATGTAGAGATTTTAATCCCTGTACTTCCGTACCTCCCAAGAGATGAGGTATCCTCCTTTATTTGGCTCTCCATACGACATGAATGTGTAGTTTCTTAGCAGTTTCGAGTTTCATACCATCTACATATTGTTATAACCACACATATATCAATCAGAGTTGGACCACCAGCCAGCTCACTGGGAGCACAGATTTACTAAAGTGATTCTAAAGTAGGTTGCACTTCATGGGATTGTGAAATTGAGTAGAACTAAAATTAGTAACTTTTATGGTTGCTTCTGTTATTATGTATTTTAATAATGATAGCATTAGGTTATGCGGATCTGTTTTCTTTATTTTTCATATTTTCTTAAAGTATACTTTTAAATCATTGCCCTGAACTTCTTTTCTTTTCGTATTTGGGAATAAACTTCTTCTCATGCACCATGTTCATTCCAGTTTCTTTACTCAGCTCGTTCTTGTGTTTTACAACTAGTAATTGTTTGAATAACACATTTTCCAGGTTTTGCTGATCTTTCCTCGTCTTGTGAATCTTCCTCCAGATAAGTTCCAACTCACACTTTCACGCATACTGCAGGTATTCTTTCTTCCTTTTCAACATCAGAGTGCTGGCTGTGGCTTGAGTATCTTATATTTCAAGCCATTATGTAGTGTCCAATAGTCAGATCACTTGTTTTTGACATGTGAACAGAAGATTTATTCCTTTTTCTACTTGTTTCTGTTGTTATTGTTGTTATCATTATTATTTTGATTATTGTTTTCAGTTGTTGGTAGGAGGACCCTTATTTGTTGTTCTTCTGTGCAAGATTTCACTTCTTTATTGTTATAATTTTTCTTTTTCTTTTTCATTTATGGTTTGTAAAAAGAACTTTAATGTAACAAAGGCCAATGAAACCATTTTAGCTTTAATGCGTTAATTGTTTCCTTTTAGTTAACTACTTGCTTTGGCAGAATGGTGTTTGGACTTGTATACACCCTCTCATATGGACTGTTTACACAAGTTGGATAAGACATCCAGAATGGTTGATTTTCACATATAGAATGTGGAAGAACAAAATTAATGTGCTCTGAGTTTATATAGTGTTTCTTTCTTTCTTTTTTCAATATTTTTAACTCAAAGTGGCTAATTTGTGGCAGGGGTCTCAGCCAGTCCTTACTCCAGCTGAAGTGTTGATAGTTATTCATGGGATTGATCCTGACAGAGATGGAATTCCTTTGAAGAAAGTATGCCCCTACCCTTCTTTTCTTCTTTTGTTAAACTCTATGAACTTGAACAAGTACATAACTGAGACTTGTTTTTGAACATTCAGGTTACTGATGCATGTAATGCTTGTTTTGAGCAACGGCAGATATTCACTCAACAAGTTCTAGCAAAAGTCTTGAATCAGTTGGTCAGTTCTATCCTTTCTGTCAGATCAGTTAATTATTAATGACATCTGACTTCACATTTATACGATATTCCATCCTACAGGTTGAACAGATTCCTCTTCCTTTATTATTCATGCGGACTGTATTACAAGCCATTGGTGCTTTTCCTGCACTGGTATGAAATCTACAACTGATAATGAAAAACAACTTCTTACATCTAGAAGAATCAGTAGTTTCTTTGCTCAATTCATGATAAAGCAATAGGTTAGAGATGATTAATGCAGTAAAATGGAGAACAAGAAAAGATGGTCTTTCAAATAAAATTTCCATTATAAGGTTTGCTTTTCTGCCACAATTGACTCTTTAAGTTATTATTGCTTCAGGTAGAATTTATAATGGAGATCCTTTCTCGTCTAGTTAGCAAACAGGTGAAATTTTCATACTTTTAAACTCGAATATGGATTCAATTTGATTCAATCAATTCATAGTTGACCTGGTAGGCTGCTGTCGCAGATCTGGAAGTATCCGAAGTTGTGGGTTGGATTTGTAAAGTGTGCACAAATGACAAAGCCTCATTCATTTGGCGTGTTACTTCAGGTATGCTTTATCAGGACTTTACACATCTACTTAGTTCATGCTGTTATGATAGGCTGGGAGCATTCCGTAGAAATATTTAGGAACTGAAGGTTTTTACTTGTCAAACTTTTGTTACCAGGAATTTGTCTTTGTACTTGAATTGTTAGATATTCAATGTTTATGTTTGATATCCATATAGAAGTCGGGGTCATACAGGGAGATTTGTACCTTTTGCAGTCTATGTTTTTGTCTTCCATTTTCTCTCTGTCATGACATGTTTAACGAAGCTTTCTTACCCAATTTATAATCCTTTTGGCCTGTACAGTTACCTCCACCACAACTGGAAAATGCACTGAATAGAACTCCCGCACTGAAAGCTCCTTTGGTTGCTCACGCCAGCCAGCCAAACATTAAATCTTCACTCCCAAGGTCACGAGAAATGAATTTTTCTCTGGATAACGGAAACCTGATTTTGGAAGTTATGGGTCTCCACTTCTGTATGACTAAAGACTTCTTATTTTGGTTCCTGCATTTTAGGTCTGTTTTGGTGGTTCTGGGGATAGCTACAGATCCACAGGCTTCAAGTCAAACATCAACTAGCCAAGCTCAAACTGCGGATACAAACAACACGGAGAAGGAGGTTCTTACAGAGAAGTCCAAAGAATCTTCTACTGCTAGCTGACACACCCGGCCGAAAAGATTTTGTCAAACCCACTTGTTATGCTTGCAGGAGTACCGGCCAAGCCTAACTGGTATAACCATCCTTGATTTCCCAAGTTTCTCCAGGATTTGAACTTAGCATGCTATAAACTCAATGTGACTGTGGGATGGGAATATAGTCGGAAGCAGGCCCCAATTTTGATCGATAAGCCCGATGGCTGTTAAGGGGAACCGCTGCTCATTCCGAAGATGCCAACAGTCGGAATATCACAAGGTAGACGAAGTGAGTTTGTAAACATGGTTAAGCGAACAATTCGAAATAAATGGTATAGAGCAGTGCATTTGTAAAATGTATGTTAGTTCCACCAGAGAGAATTTTCTTTTACTTGGGACCTTTGTAATTTGTATTGACATTCTTTTCCAAGACCAGGAATGATCTTCAAGCAGGTTCTGTCATTGGCTGCATATTTTCCTGATGAGCTCGGACTATTATCTTTCAATCACCTGAAAGCTTGCATTTGTTTAATCTTGAAAAGGAAATTATATGGCTCAATTGTGGATTCAGTGTCCAAATACGCAGAATTACATTCATCTCTCTTTTTCAATGTTTAAAAACTGAATTGAAAAGTTAGTAGAAACGAGATTTAAGGCTAAAAATGTTCAATTAATATCATATCGTTGCGAAATCGGTTAAAAATTAAATTTGAGAAGAAGAAAACTATTTTGATTTATAAAAACAGATTAATTTATAAAAATTGATTGATTAATTAATAAATTAATCGATTTTTAAACTAAATTAAACTGAAAAGTTAAAAATTAAATTAAAAAAGTTGATTGATTCAAAGTTTTTATTGTAAAATTGTCCTAATTGACATTACTTTTTTTTTTATTGATTTTATATAAATTGAAGAGTAATTTGTTAGAGTATGAACATATTCTACATTTTAAAGTATATATTACAACCTATTTTACATTTTATCTCCTCTTATTCATGCAATATTGTACAAATATATTTAATATTTATCTTGAATATATCAGTCACTCTAAATTTATTTTTTAAAATTCACATCCAATAATTTAAGACAGATACAATTAAAACACGAAATATATTCCAGTTCTCGAGATTAATAGAATAGACAGAGGAACCTACTTGCCCTCCCACCACCCATTCTCAATGCGGCTTATTCACTACTCTAGAATCCTGCTCGAGTTCTTTTTTACCGAGCAATCTCAGTACATATGGCGCAAGATTATTCCACATATCGAGGTCGGAATGGGATCGGGTGTTTTCATGTCTTACCGTAGTGCCCGGTTTGTCTTGATTCCTAATTGATTGATGAACAAGAAGGTAGTTTACTTAGTGCAAGCGCTAAGGAAAATGGAACTATTGGATTTTGTGACTCGCCCCTGGCTACGTGTCCTTTGAACTCTTCGCCCGCCCTAGCCAGTGGATACAATTAAAATTAAGTTTACTTTTTTTAAAGGATATTTAGGATTTAAATTCTTAACTCTATTATAAAATTTAAACTTATTTAAACTTTATTTCTTACAAATAATAGAAGTGATCACTTGTGTAAGGTATACATACTCTTTTCACACAAAGCAAATACACTTTCGAATAAGTGTTAGTATTCATATTACTTAGTATGTTTTCATATAATGCAATTATTTAAATAGCGTATATTTGAATTGAAATTCTAATGAATTAATTGGTTATTTTAATTACTAATTATGTTAACTTGATGAGTGATAATCCCAAAATAATCAGTAATATTAAAAAAAGAGTAAGAAAAAGAGAGATAACGTTAATATATAGCGGTTTGATTAATTCTACTATCCAAATTCACTAGAAAAGTTTATTATTTCTCTTTATTTAATGGGAGAAAAGGAAGGCTATATACTTTTTCATTCATTCGTGTTGGTCATTTAGAAAAAGTCTTTCTACTAATTAAGGGTAAAATTGCATACTACTGAAAATCTCGTGTTTCAGTGAGATTTCTACTGAGTATTATTATTCTTTACCATACATGAATTGGAAACTTAAATAGATTAATTGTTCTCTTATTGATATTAATTACTTAAATATAACTCAACATTTAACAACTTATTTCTTGAGTACACAATATATTAAGGATTCATATTAAACTCACACGTAGAGATGACAATGAGTCAGGCTTAACTCCGGCTTGCCTCAGCCCGATTCAGCTTAACCCATTTTTTAAATTTAGAAAAGCCGAAACGTGTCTTTTGTATAAAAGGGTCGAGCCTTAGCCCGACCTAGTTGCCATCCCAACTCACACACTTTAATGTAATGAAATTCTCTTATAAACTTCTCAAGACTCTCTCTAATATTAAAGATTAGGCAAGGCGAGGTGAGCCCGAGATCAGTTGCCATCCTTACTCACACGGATCATCAATGAAATTCTCTTATAAACTTCACTGAACAGAAAAGAATGGAATTGAGGTAACTGAACGTACGAGCGGTCCATGGTTGAGGATGAAGAAGAGGCGAGGTGCATGCAGCATGAACAGTCTGCCACGTTTCACCTACAAACTGCGTAACAAATCTCCATGGCCCACTTTACAGATCAAGTTGCTGATTTCCAACTCGTGCCCTTGAAAAGTTTGGAGCTTGTTGAACATGTGACTTTGAAACAGTCAAAGATATTAGCAGATTTTATGCTTATTTTATGCTAATTTATTTTAGATATTCGGTTTTTAAATTTTGATTAGAGAAGGCTGTATAAATTGACAAGCTTCTGGTTAATAAAAATATAGAGTCTTCTCCATATATATCTTCTTCTTAAAAAACCAACAAAGTAGTATTAGAGTTCTTTTGATCTTAACGGACCTCTAAACCTACAAACCTATAATTTATAACTCATTCTACGCTATCCCACACTACAAATAAAAAACCACACATTAATGGATTCACTATAGCAATTAAAGGGCATTCAGTTTGAAGTTAATTTCTGATGTCATATGTTCCTACAATAAACAAAAATCTGTTGAGTATTTGTCAGTTGCTCAATAAAGACCTTAAGGTACTGTTTGAAAATGACTATTGCATGACCAAGGATGCAATCGACAGAGAAGTGTTCAATATCAAAATGCAAAATAAAAGATTTGCATTAGATTTTACAAAAGAGAACCACGCTGGTGATGCCGAGGAAGATATAATTAACACGAGGACCTCTATATATGATGAAAACAAAATGAGTTCTTTAAGTTCAAGAACATCTATAAGAAAGGCCAACAAGGTGGATCACTCCTTCATTGTGGAAGACAAAGGAAGATTTGGTTGCTTGAAAATGACGGATGGAAAAGTTCATGAGAAGTCTAACAACAAAATTGTGGGAGCACAAACAAAAAAGAAAAAGAAAAAAAGATGTTTGGAGTTTGCAGTATCAAAGTCAAAGAGGAGTGTTGAACATGTGACTTTGAAACAATCAAAGATTTAGCAGATTTTATGCTAATTTAGTTTAGATGTTATCCGATTTTTGAATTTTGATTAGAGAAAGATTATAAATTGACAAGCTTCTGCTCAATAAAAATATAGAGTCTTCTCCATACATATCTTCTTCCTAGCGTAGAATGAGTTATAAGTTATAGGTTTGTAGGTTTAGAGGTCCCTTAAGAGCAAGAGAGCTCTGATACCACACTACAAATCAAAAACTACACATAATGGATTCAGAATCATCGTTCACTGCCATTACTCTACCAGTGTTTGATGGTAGAAATTATCAAAGTTGGGCTGTTCTAATGGAGGCCTTCCTTGAAGCGAATGACTTGTGGGAAGCTGTAGATGAAGACTACGATGCTCCAGACTTGCTTGCAAATATAACGGTGGCTCAAATCAAAATTCACAAAGAAAATAAACTGAGGAAATACAAAGCAAAACTTTGCCTGTTTTAAGCAGTCACACTAACAATTTTTTCCAGAATAATGGCGCTCAAGATGAGCAAAGAAATTTGGGATTTCTTAAAAGAGGAATATGCAGGGAACGAAAGAATCAAAGGAATGTAAATGCTCAACTTGATCAGAGAATTTGAGATTAAAAAAAATGAAAGAGTCAGAAACGACCAAGGATTACTCCAACAAGCTCATTACCATTGCCAATAATGTAAGATTTCTTGGTTCTAATTTTGATGATTTTATAATATTTCAAAAAATTCTAGTAACCATCCCAAAAAGGTTTGAGGCTACAATTTCATCACTCGAAAACTCAAACAATTTGGCAAAAATCAGTTTGGCAGAATTGTTAAGTGCATTACAGGCACAAGAACAAAGGAGACTCATGAGGCAAGAAGGAATCGTGGAAGGCGCTTTTTCAGTAAAGTCATACAATAAAAAGAGAATTAATAACAACAATACTCAGAGATTTCCACCATGTTCTTACTGCAAGAAAACAAATCATCCAGAATATAAGTGCTGGTAGAGGCCAGATGTAAGATGCAATTAGTGTGGACAACTAGGACATGTTGAAAGGATATGTAAAGCGCAACAACATGTGGGAGAAGTCAGGCAAGCTGCAAAACAATCAACTTGAGGAGGAGAAGTTATTTGTAACATTATGCCTAACCAACTACAATTCAAATGAAAGCTGGCTTATTGATAGTGGTTGCACAAATTACATGACCTTTGATAAAAGGATGTTCAGAGAAATTGATACAAGTTTTATCTCCAAAGTCCAAATTGGAAATGAAGATTACATTGAAGCAAAAGGAAAGGAGACTATAGCAATTAAAGGGCATTCAGGTTTGAAGTTAATTTATGATGTCTTATATGTTCCTATAATAAACAAAAATCTGTTGAGTGTTTGTCAGTTGCTCGATAAAGACTTTAAGGTACTGTTTGAAAATGACTGCTGCATGATCAAGAATGCAATGGACAGAGAAGTGTTTAATATCAAAATGCAAAATAAAAGATTTGCATTAGATTTTACGAAAGAGAACCACGCTGGTGATGCTGAGAAAGATATAATTAACACGAAGACCTCTATATATGATGAAAACAAAATGAGTTATTCAAGTTTAAGAACATCTACAAGAAAGGCCAACAAAGTGGATCACTCCTTCATTGTGAAAACAAAGGAAGATTTGGCTGCTTGAAAAAGACAGATGGAAAAGTTCACGAGAAGCCTAACAATGAAATTGTGGGAGCACAAACGCAAAAGAAAAAGAAAAAGAAAAAAAATGCTTGGAGTTTGCAGTATCAAAGTCACGGAGGAGCGTTGAACATGTGACTTTGAAACAATCAAAGATATTAGCAGATTTTATGCTTATTTATGCTGATTTAGTTTAGATATTATTCGATTTTTGAATTTTGATTAGAGAAAGACTGTATAAATTGACAAGCTTATGCTCAATAAAAATATAGTCTTCTCCATACATATCTTCTTCCTAAAACACCAACAGAGTTGCTTATGATCTTACCTTCTCAGGATGCTTGATTCTGATAACTATTTGTGAGGGGTAATCTGCAAATGAACTACTTAATAGGCTACCATATTGGGAAGAGCCAACAAGGAGTAGTTGCGACCGTTGGAGACCATGCATCAGATCAATTACAAGGTTGTTTTAGAAGGTAAATGCTACAATCTGTTTTCCTGCCTTCCAATATTCTTGAGTAGCACTCACGGTGATCTTCTGACCTTAAAGAACATGCTTTTCTAATCGGTGATCAGTACAAAAAAACAGGAAGCACTCAAGAATGGTACTGTGTGTGTAAGGAACTCTTGGCTGGGTCTGACATGACTGTTCTTTTGGTGGGTAAGCCTGATATCAAAAGAAAATGAGCTGGTTCTGCGGCTATGAAGGCTAAATTGTTAAAAAGTCCCAGAGATTGAACCACAGTATTAGTATCTTTGATTGGATCTTGAATCAAACAGCTATGTAATGTAACATCAGCTACATCAAAAGCCTGATCCAAACTAATAGGATTGGATCAATGTGGTTAAGGTCGATGATTACTAGGAATTTGTCGGTAGACAGGAGGTTCCACTTATCGACAGATAGAGAATATTTTGTCTGTAAGCTGTCCCGACTGTGTTTAACGTTTTAGCTCCAACCTTGAGTACGATGATCAATTTGACAAAGGACCTCCCGAATTTGCAGAACCTTTGGACTGTACAGAAACTTTGGTTTATACCGACAATATGAAGCATTACCTGGCAAGCGGGGTCTTGTAATAATAACCTTGTTATAATCGCCTTCAACAGTGATCTTTTTCCCTATGCAGTTCGGATTCGTCTCTTTATAATACCTTTCAGGATCGTCATTGAATCGTGCATTGCTTGGAGGCATTGCCATTTTTGTGATATACCTCTTTTTCGTTACGATTATGGCTTCCAGTCGCTCCGATGGCTCAGGTAAAGAGCGTTTACGTTGGACACAAGAACTGCATGATCGGTTTGAAGAGGCGGTCAACAAACTTGGTGGTCCTGACAGTGAGTTCTTTGATCATCAGGACAGGTTTCTCTTTTGATCATCAGGAAACCTGAGAACTGATTATTGTGTTTGAATTGGAATTTCCAGGGGCAAAACCGAAGGGGATTTTGAGAGCTATGGGAATTCCAGGTCTGACGATCTACCATGTTAAGAGCCACTTGCAGGTACCGTTAAAGAACATTACTTTCCTGTTTCATGGAATCATGGCGATTCTAATCCTTTGTTATTTTCACAATATTCCTCAACAGAAATACAGGATATCGAAGTTTATTCCTGAAACACCCAACAGTAAGCCTAAACTACCTTACATTTCATTATTTTCTTATAATATTCGATGATTTATTCATCTGTTTCTCTTTTTTTAGCTTATTTTACGTTATATTTTCTGCAGGAAGCAGGTTTGAGAGGAGAAGTATATCAGAATTATTACCAAACTTCAGTGCAACTTCGTAAGTGCTTGAAATTTTGATCGTTCTCTAGATTCAGATTCTTATGTACATTGGTTAGTGAATGATCGAGTTAGATCCTGATTTCGAGAATTATTCTTGGAGAGGTGCTCAACTTAATGAGGCATTACAAATGCAGATGGAAGTACAAAGACGACTCAGTGACCAACTTGAGGTACCTAAATCTATATTTCTGTAATTTCTTGTCAACTTTATACTGATCATATTGAGAAATATTTCCAGGTTCAGAAGAGCTTGAAACTTAAGATTGAAGCACAAAGGAGATTCCTGGAGAGGATTGTTGAGGAACGTAGAAACCGAACTGCAATTCCCAAGCCAAGCAAGCCTTTCTCTCCTCTTTCGCTGCCATCTCTGTGTGAAGAATCAGAATCCACGGCAAGAGAGTTTGAGTCTGATTCAGAAGGTGACAACAGAACTGAAATACAGTCTCAGGAAAGCTTCCAAGCTCTTAAGAAGCTTAGGATCGAGAAGGATATTGAACCACTTTACAAACTTGAATCATTCAACCCAATTCTTTATAATCAAAGTACGGTTTTTCAAACAGATGCCAAATTCTCATACCCCACAAACGATATCAGCTTTCAGTGGAACGTGATGACATGCTCGTCCCCTCTTGTGCCAAGCTTCTTCTAAGAATGTTCATGGCAGTCTCTGTTAATAATGTGTGCAACAAAAGAATTTGTTGGAGATATTTGGTGGTTTTAGGGTCATTTCAAAGGAGCTGATGCACAGATTTTCTTAAGTTGAAAGATCTTGAAAGCAAACAGGATTCTAAGTTTCAGTCTTAAAGTAAACAACATAACTTTGAAATCAGAAACTTAGAATCCTGTTCTTGTCTTGTATTACTTGTCTGTAGTTGTGGATTTGATGACACGTGTCATCAATTATTACCTTTTAGTCTCAAAGCAAACGTTAGTTTAAATCGAAGCATGCTTAAAATCAATTAGGTGTAAATAACTCGATTTCTATAATAAAGTTGACTATATATGCTTAGCTGCTAATAATTTTAAATTAATAATTCAGTTGACTCAAATCATCAATAATAAATTTTTAGCATAGAGCAATTTCGTTTTTCAAAATAAAATCTTGGAAATTTTAAAAGAAATAGAACTCTTTTATGCAATGTTTTAAAAATCGACCAATTTTAACCATTTTAACAGTAAAAACTTTCAAAGAGACAAAGCACAAAGGGAAGATGGGCAACGAAGGTCATACGACTAAGAAAGTTTGCATACGGGATAGGGAAGAGGATCTGCCTCCTCCATGTCCTAGAGTTAGTTACAGTGCAGCGGTCATTGGCCAACCAGTGGAGGATGTCGAACACGAGGAGGAGTTGGAGTGGCCGGAGGATGATTTGGTAGATTTTGAGGAGGGAGATATTAAGATGGTGAATAGGGAAATTGGGAATGCTCTGGAACTTTCTACTACATTTAGAAATCGTCTGGACAAGTAATGGGAGAAGGCGGTGGTGGTGAAATTGCTTGGTCGTCGTATTGGGTTTAAAATGTTATAGAATTGTTTAAAAGTTCGGTGGAAGTTGACAAGGCCAATGAAGATCATTGACTTGGATAATGATTATTTTCTGATCAATTTTATTGAAGACGAGGATTATATGGACGCCCTAACCAAAGGGCCATGGATAATACTGGGGTATGCTCTATCTGTTCAACCATGGCATCCTAATTTTCGTCCATCTCAAGGAAAAGTTTCAAGAGCGGTGACATTTTCTAGAGTTACCTATATCCTGTTACCATCCAACAATCCTAAGAGCTTTAGGGTATTTGATTGGCCATATGGTGAAGATATATGAGACCACGCAAAAATCTCAGAGGGGCAACTTTGCAAGGGTGGCGGTTGACGTAGATTTGATGGCGCCTCTAAGATACATGGTGGAGTTAGATGGGGAGAATATTAAAATGGCATATGAGGGTTTGCCCTAAATTTGTTTTTCACGTGGACGTGTTAGACACGGTTCTATTGAGTGCACTTCTAACGCACTAGTCAATCATGAATTACAAAAAGGTGGTAGGGAAGCTTAGAATGATGATATGGTGATTCAAAATGTTCCACCACCAGTCACGGCAACCCAAAAAGAAGTTTATGGTCCTTAGATACAGGTGCAATGGCGGACTGGCAGACCTACATTTAAGGAAACAAATCAGGGACGTGATTCTATCAAGGAGAAAAATCAGGTGGGACAGTGAGGTTCAAGGTACTCAATCTTATATGACAATGAAATTGTAGGGGTGCTAAACGAGAGGTCTATGAATATAGTGGAGGGGCGCCGCATATCATCTACTACTAATTAAGACTTGGGCCATTTATTGGCTAAATTAAGACAGGACCAGGCCTACATGGGCTAAGCAGCTACAACTAGCATATCCAAGTCCACTACTATTAACAAAGGAAAGGCAGTTATGCAAGAAGCATCATAAGCCCATCCCCTGACTCAGGAAAATGCTAGTCCGATGGTGCATAAGAATGCTATAAGGCCCATGTCTACCATGAAAGCCAATTTAAGAGGTTCGGGTTCTAATAGTGCTATCTCTATTCCTTCTCATAAGGAGTTTGTGTACCAGGATAAATCATTTTTATACCTAGGGAAGACGACATGGAATGCGAAGATATTGATGATGACTTGGAAGAATATGTTGGCAATGACAGGGTTTCTACCCACACTAGGTTCTTGGCTCCTCTTACGAGATCGTCTGATCCTAGTAGACTTACAAACGACAGTGATGATGTGCATATCGTGAATGATCCACAGATGGAAATGGTTCCCCAGACCCCCGGTTTTGACACTACAGGTGTTCAGGCTAATGCTATGAGAAACACTCATGATTAAGAGTTGTTTCTCCCTACTTTTTACGTAAGTTTTTATGTCAATCTTGATTTGGAATTGTCAAGGGACTGGCGGTAAGAAGTTCAAACCTGTTATGTTGAATTTTGTAAGGCTTCACAGACCTTTTTTGGTAGTTCCTACTGAAACTCTAATTAGTGATAAAAAGGCAAATACAGTTATAGACAAGTTAGGTTTTGATTAGTCTTTCAGAGTAGAAGAAGATGGATTTTCAGGCGGCATTTGGTTATTGTGGAAGAGGGATGTTACCATGAAGATTTTAGTAGCACATCGTCAATTTATTCACACTAATATTGTTAGAGATGGTTGTAATTTTGATTTCACTGCTATTTATGCAAGCCCCAAATATCATCTTCAAAAATATTTGTGGCAAAACATCAAACAGCTAACTCGAGTTATGTCAAATGCTTGGCTGCTGGGTAGAGATTTCAATGTCAAACTTGAAAATACGGATAAGCGTGGAGGGTCTCACATGTAGCCTGTGTCAGTAAGCCTTTTCAAGAATGTGTTCAAAGCTGCTGATTGCATGATCTTGGGTATGTCGGATCCAGATATACGTGGAGGAGGGGTAATGTGTTGGCAAGAATTGACAGGGCTCTTTGTTCTAGCCTGTGGTAGGAAATTTTTTCGGATACGATGATCTCTTGCTTACCTTTTATCAACTCTGATCACCGCCCTTTACTGATTACTTTTGGACAACTGAACTCTTCCTCTACAGCTCCATGTCTTTTTCGATTCCAGGCAGCAAGGTTATCTCATGCGAATTTCTCAACATTTGCTAAGGACAATTGGAAACTAGATAGTAATGAATTTAGTGGGTCTTTACTAGCCTTTGCAACTTCTTTGCAGCGTTGGAGCAGATCAGAGTTTGGCAATATCTTCCAGTGCAAAAATAAGCTTATGGCGAGGTTGAATGCTATTCAGAGGGCTCTTGAGACTAGTGTATCTAATTCCTTGTTGGAGCTGGAGGTTTTTGTCCAGTCTGAGCTTGAACATGTTCTTTGCGAGGAAGAGCTTTACTGGCATCAACAATCTCGGTGTAACTAGATAGCGCGTGGGGATCGTAATACGAAATTCTATCATGCAATCACAGCTGCTCGTAGGAGGTAGATAAAAATCACTTCTCTTAATGATGAGTATGGAAACATAGTTATCAAATCTAATACTCTTAAAACAATGGCTAAAGAATTTTTTGAGAAGTTGTATACGGTAGAGGACTCAAGATATGGTGATATTGGATGTAGGGGAGCCTTTCCTACTCTACCAACTGAGGCTATATTCCAATTGGGAAATTCGATGCAAACAGATGAGGTGAAGACAACAGTTTTTGAGATGGATCCTAACAAGGCACCTAGGTCCTATGGATTTCATGCTCTTTTCTTCCAAAAGTAGTGGGATTTTGTTGGTCCTGATATGGTAGATTTCTTTCAGCGTATCTTCAAACATGAAGTATAGGATATGACTCTCAATAGAACTGTTTTAGTTCTAATCCCTAAAATCACGTCCCCTAGCACGATCCAACAATTTTGTCCGATTAGTTTTTGTTCTTTTGTGTGCAAAGTGATCACCAAGATTGTGGTTAATCGGATTAAGCCTTTTCTACATAATCTTGTTGCCCCTACACAGTGTAGTTTTGTTCCAGGCAGGTTGATTACTGATAACATAATCCTTGTGCAGGAGGTCCTTCATTCAATAAGAAAGAAGAAAGGAAAGTCTGGTTTTGTAGCTATAAAAGTGGATTTGGAGAAAGCTTATGATCGGATGCGTTGGGACTTTATTGAGGACACTGTTGTTGAAACTGGATTGCCTATGAACCTTATTCGTCTCATCATGAAATGTATCTCTACAGTTTCTATGCAAGTCAGCTGGGGCGGTGAACTTTCAGATATATTTACTCCATCTCGAGGTATCAGACAGGGTGACCCTTTATCTCCATATATCTTTGTTCTATGCATGGAGCGATTGGGGCCATCTTATTGATCAAGCGGTGGTCCAAGGGAGATGGAAACCAATTAGATTGAGTAGAGGAGGTCCTGCTTTATCTCACCTTTTTTTCGCAAATAATCTTATTTTGTTTGTGGAGGTTAAGGATTACCAGGTTTCGTTTATCTAAGAAACTTTGGATACGTTTTGCGTAGTTTCCGGGAAAAAAGTAAGTCAGGACAAGACTCGTTGCTATTGCTCTAAATATGTCTCGTTTGTTGTCTCGGTCTATTACTAAAAAGTTGGGTTTTCAACTCACAAATAATCTTGGAAAATATCTTGGAGTACCCT
>JAOSBL010000004.1:28739604-28765197 GCA_027568915.1 Erythroxylum roraimae
GAAAAAATGTTGCAAAAGAACAATCCTATATACACTGTACACGATAACTTTATAACTACAGCTGCGTGTTCCAGGGATATGCCTACATATATATATATATATATATATAAAATTTTGGGGGGCCCAGTGGTGTGGCTCCGTCTCTGCTTCGAACGCTTTAATAATAAAAATTTTGAATTAATTAATTTTTTGGTTCAGTTTTAACTTTTTTGTTCGATTTAATATTTTTTATTGTTAAAAATTGATTTTGATACGGAACCTCTAGAATCGACTCGATTAGGAACCCCTTAATCGATCGGATCAAAATCCCAATCTAAGAATTCAAAGTTGTCAGAAGATCCTTCGACGCCTTGACCCAAGATTAACAATGCAATCAGAAACCAAAACGCACAAAGGCATCAAAAAAACGCCACAAGCAATTCGACTAATCACTTGATAAGTTTGTAAAATCGGTTTGTAGTGAATTTCAGGATTGAATCTCTCACAAAGTGACATAAAATTATTCAGAATATAATCTGAATAGGAAGTGCAAAAAATAACTTTTTAAATCTCAAAAAGTGGGCCTAAAAACGAAAAGCCTAACTAGAAAAATGAAAAGTCTCTTAGGAAGTCGTAATAATTTTCTAACAAAACATCCTTTAGTAAATCGAGCATAACTTGGGCCACGGACCTCCGATTAAGACAAATCTTATACCGTTGGAAAGCTAAGACAAAAATCTACAAATTTTATGTTGGTCAGTCGAGCTGATTCGGCTTAAATCAATGTCAGAATTTCAGCCCAAGTCAAAACACGTGAATAGTGTTATAGCCTTGATGTTATTGGTAGTAACTTAATCTCCAAAAGCTTTTTCTTCATTAACCATGGTACATATGGGCCCATCAAAAGCTTCTCTAAGCCTCTTAGGAGTAATCGGTTCTTTCCGCATCATCAACAGGTCATCTAATAGTTGACTTGTATTTCAACTTTCTCTTGAGCTCACAACTAATTGGTCAGTTTTTTAAAACTAATTAATTTTTATAAACTAAAATAAATTGATTAATTTTTACTTAACAGTTTGCTTTTTCAATTAAAATTTAAAATTTTTTATTAATAATTATATTCTTCTTCAAACATTTTTAAAATATTTAATTTTATTCAATATTTAACTGATTTTATAACAATTTAATACCAATTAAACCTTAAACTTTTTATTTTATCAATTTAACTTACTGTTTAATTTTTAAAACATTGAATCGTAGCTTTCCACCGTAACAAAATTTCAAGAACAGTAAGGGCTAATTTATTGGGCCAACCAGCAATCCTTGGGCCTAAATGACATTGTAATCATGAAGATACGATGCATTCAGGATGTGGTCAGGTTACTGTAAAATTACAGACCCAGCTATGTATCCCTGATGTGTCTTTCCTTCAAGCTTAATTCCCTGGAGATACACACACGAAGCACCAGGGAAGTTTGCATACTGCATACTACTCATGTTAATACCAGGGACATAAGAAATGCAGTTGATGAGAATGGAATGATTGCAATCAGATTCCGTCAGGGAATATTAATCATTTAAATCATGGAGGCACAGTGTCAGTGAACAAGAGTAACTCCACAATTGATACAAAAACAAACAATAATCGTTACAAAGCTGCTTCCTACAACTAACACAACAAATTTTGACATTTGTGAGTTTCCATTCTGAATTGAGAAGGCATACTTTTGACGCAAATTGTTTCTTGCTTCCTTTTGCAGCATCAGCTAATTGAAAAGTGAAAGTCTGATGAGTTTGGTTGAGAAGTCTGGCAGTTTCAAGCCTCTTTCGCTGAGACGCCTTGAGTGACACCGGCAATGAGACATGGAAAAGGTGCCCTCTCCCAAAAGATGTTGGCCCCAGTTTAAAGCATTTAACACAAATGTACCATTTGAACTCTTTCTTGACAAGAACATACCTCAGGTCTGTACACCTTTCTACTTCACGTTGTCAACCAGAACCAATTGCCTAAGGTTGAAGGGGTTAAAAAGGATCGAATCATACCACGAAATGTAAAGGTACCCTTGTTATAGAGTTAAAAATGTGAGATAGACAATGAGTACTCGGTGTTCTTCATCCTCGTAAGCTTCAGACGGACAGGGGTACTTGTAATCAGTAGGACCCACCAAACACTTCAAGGAAAAGCAAGTATAAGATGTAAGTCTGCGATCTAATATTTTCTTTGCATGATGAGATAAACACAGACCTTTTCCTACATTACACGCTCCCCAAGTTCAAGGAACCATCCTTCATAAGCTTAATGCTTAGACTGTTGAATCTCCCTCTTGAGTAATGACGAGAAGCTTTCCTCCAATCTGTACCTGTTTTCATCATAGCAACAAATTCGTCGTAGCTGATTTTGCCATCCTGCATGAGGGCAAGCCATGTTAGATTAGATCAACCGTATCAAATTCTAAATCAACAGAAAATTGTTGCCTGCTTGTCACCTTGTCTGTGTCAACTTCTTGAAAGATGTCATTTGCTACATTTATACAATCATCTGCTCCATCTTCCATTAAAGCATCCTGTAGCTCATCCGGGTCAATGAAACCATTCCCGTCCTTGTCAAAGTAGGAGAATGCCTTGTGAAGATGTTCATCATTGGCCATCCTCTGGAGATGAAGGGAAACAGCAACAAACTCACCATAGTCAAGTGTCCCTTTCCCATTAGTATCTACCTGTTTCCACACAAGTTGTCCATTTAAAAATATGAAGAAGTGGTGTACTGTGTACACAAATGAATCCAAAATCTCATCTTTGTAGTCTTTTACTACTTTCTCCACCAACAGATGAAAAAACCACGCAAGACTGAAATACATTTGCTGTGGATCAGTTGTTGCTAAAAGGAGATGCATACACTATGCATGTGAAATGCAAGTATTAATAAAAGCCTTTACCTATAAGAATTAGATTTGAATTGATTCGAAGTGCAAAGTTATGCACTTAAGTCCTATTTACCACCCAAAAAAAATTCATCATAGTTTCAGGAAGATTTCACAGAAATTCTGACAACAAAATCCTTATGGATCAATATTTGACAGTATCCATCAAAATGTGTATTGAATCTCTCTGATTAGACAGAAATTGATGTAAGACCATTAGTTTATGATTCGATTGCCTTCTAGACATATCCATCACACCTCAATATAATCCTTTCTAAATATATCCCCCATTTAATGATTCCTGTCTGCAAATCTTGGTCGTGGAAAAGTAACATGAACCAATATAGACTCCCCAGAAGCAAGAATAGCACACATAGTGTTCCATGGAGTAGTGACCATCTTATACTCTAGTTGTATGAAAGATTTGACTTTTTGAATAAATTTTGAGGTCTAACTTAGAAATGCAGAACATATTAACATGAATTTGCTGCAATGATGCCACAGGTACAGTTGATAAACCCGTCAACTTACAGCTTCTATGAGGATTTGAGCTTCAGACTCAGCAAGCTGGGAGCCAAAATTTCGTAGTCCAGCTTTCAGTTCTTCAATTGAAATAATACCATCATTGTCCGTGTCCATCTTCTTGAACATATCTTTTATGTCTTCAACTTCTTCAGTAGATAAGAAATCAGCAATAACCTGTTCCAAGAGTCGCAATTATCTTGAAAACAGGGAAATAGAGTCCCAAAAAATGAAGATAAAATATTCTGCATTGCTAAAAGAACTAACTCTAAGAGCTTTTCTTTTGAATCTATTCATCATGGAAAACTGCTTCAGTCTTGATTTGACAACATCTCCAAGAGGAACATTTGGAGCCTTTTTAGCATTCTGGAGCCAGGGATGCTCTACGAGTGAAGATAAAACATTAGGTGAAAGATAAACATGTCTAACCACACAATTCATCAGCAAAAAGCTCAGCCTTATTCCTTTTATTGGAACTGTATATTTGTATATTTTTCCTAGCGGAGTTAGCAACAATAAGAATCGAATATGAACTTAGATGAGGCAGTTACACCTCATCATTGAACCAAAAAATACAGTGACAGCCAATACCTTGAAGCAGGTAACAAGAATTTTCAAAAAGCATAAATATAAACCCTAAAGAAATTTTCTGTATGTTTGGAGAGACCTCGCACTTTTTTATCATTAGGTAGTATGTCAATCATACAAAACAATATGCCCAAGCATATTTATCATAAGGTAATGCTTCACAAAATGAAGTGCATGCAGAGTAAGTTAAGAGAAAGAATTCCCAACTGAAATTATCAAGAATAGGTGCAAATCACGCGAATTACCTAGCACTTGCTTTGCTGTTAGTCGAAGCTTTGGATCAGGCTCCAACATTTGCTTGATTAGGTTTTGAGCACTATCCGAAATATTTGGCCACGGATCCCGTTTGAAATCTATAATACCACGAAGAATTGCCTGTGCAACACCTTGTTCAGACTCTGCATTTAATGGAAGTAAGTTACTCTCAAAGTTTCACCCTATTCAGAGTGAAAAGATAGAAGAGAAGGATGATTGAAAAAGACAAAAATATCATTACCAGCCCAAAATGGGGGAACTCCACACAGCAAAATATAAAGAATGACCCCTGCACTCCATATATCAATTTCTGGCCCATAATTTCGCTTGAGCACTTCCGGAGCCATGTAATATGGACTTCCAACAATTTCAGAGAACCTCTCACCTATGATGTTCAGAATTTTAGTAGTAGAAACGAAAACATTAAGCACGAGCATAATCAAGAAGTGATTAAAGCTTCATGATTTCTGGCATATTGGCTACCATTCGGAACCCTCTTACTAGCAGGAAACCAGGATATCAGTCACTGTATCAAAATAGTTGATGTTTTAAAGGAGACAAACATAAACTTCAGTTATGCAAAGCTTATGATTGCACTAGTTGTTGAACAAGCCAAAAATAGCCTCTTTTAGCCTTCGGTGAACCAATTAAACGCCTAGACAAAATGCTCAGCATGCATTAACCACAAGAACTTAGATTGGTTATTTGTGAAAAATGATAAAACAAAATTGATGCTGCTTGTTTCATCATGCTGTAACTTCAACTGCTTACCTCAAGCTTCAAAATAAACCCAATGTTCCAAATCTCTACTGCTTAGAATCAGCCTATCAGACTAAGGAAAGTAGACAAAGCTAGACTCAATTGTTAGACATGGCACCTACCGCCAATAACAAACTTTCCTATTCAGCATCGCAGTCCATAAAATTGAACAGACCAAAGAGAATAGACACAGTAATCACATAGTGATATGCACATTCCTGTATTGGGTCTGCATCAGCATAGTTTGGTCCACTTGCAAATTGAACGGAACAAAGAGAATAGAGCAGTGGTCACATAGTGAATATGCACATTTCTGTCTTGGGTCTGAATCAGAATAGTCAAACTCACCTGGTTTGAAGAATATAGACAGACCAAAGTCAATGGCCTTCAAAGGTGAATTCTCCTTCTTATTCGCGAAAAGGAAATTCTCGGGCTTCAAGTCTCTATGAATAACTCCATGCTTGTGACACAACTGCACAACTTCCACAATCGTCCGCGTCACCGCCGCAGCTGCTCTCTCCGTGTAATGCCCTCTCGCCACAATCCGATCAAACAACTCTCCTCCTTCGCACAGCTCCATAACCAAATGCACCGCATTCTCGTCCTCACACGCCTCTCTCAAGCTCACGATGCTCGAATTCTTCGGCAAATGCTTCATTATCGCGACTTCTCGCCTCACGTCCTCGACATCAACCGCCGTCCTCAGCTTCCTCTTCGAAATACTCTTACAAGCGAGCAACTCCCGGCTGCTTCGGTCAATACATAGATAGGTGACCCCAAACTCTCCCCGTCCCAGCTCCCGATCCACTAGGTACTTCTGTTCAATGTTCTCTTTGGTAACGCCAGTGAGGACAGTTATTGGAGGTTTCTTCCCGGAGCTCGAGTCTTTCTTCCCGTGATCATTTCCGGAAAAGCTCGACTTTACGTCTTCCCTGGCAACTGCCGCCGGAGATCTGCAGCAATTTCCCATAGATACCTCGAATCCTACGGATCTAGCAAGCTAAGGTTTCACTGTTCACATTCTGGAAGGTGAAACCCTAAAACAGCAACGGTAGTGAGTGAGTGAGTGAAGAGCCGAGAAGAAGCAAAATGGAGGAGGCTGTGAAATTGGGGACGTGAACGGCGGGTGAGTTTAGCGAAGAAGATTTCGTCCTTTAATAATTATGTAAAATAAATTATAATGTTTTTTATTAAAGAATTTTAGTTGTCGTTTTCACTTCTGCGACGTTTGTCGGTCTGAACGGCACGGTGTGTAGGAACAATGTCTGCGTTTAATTGTCTGGTCGCGTGTTGTCTATATATATTCATACATTTGCATTCAAGCCCCTCGTTTTGAGTATATTTCTATTACCGACCCAAAATTTCTCTTCTCCTTCGATTTTAGTCCCCAGGTATTCTCAGGAATTGCATGACTTAAAATGAATATTTGCATTTAGACCTTTTGAGAAGCTTTCATGCTTGCAGTTAGTTTATCCAATATTGATATAATTAATTAAAATTTCTTATAATATTAATTATTAAAATTAAGATAATGATCAATTTTATGATAAAATAATAATACTAATTCTATTTCAAATTGAGGGAAATAATTAAAATTTTCTGATAAATATTTTTCTTTGACTGCATCAACTAATTGTGGAATAATAGAATTAGTATATACTTTTCAAATTTTCTAAAGGATATTAATGCTTTCCTAATTCATAGTTTACATCAATATTTTAAAATCTAAACCGAAAGTTAAACAAATAAAACAAAAAGTTTAAGGTTTAAAAGGTTCAACTAGTATTAAACTGTAATAAAACTAGCTAAAGTTTTAATAAAAGTAAAGAATTTGAAATACGATCAAAAGTCAAAAAAGTTAAAGTTTAATAAAAATTAATTGATTTATTTTAGTTATAAAAATTCATTAATTTACAAAAATCGATCGATTAATTAATAAATTGATAAGTTTTTAACAACAACAGTTATTAAAGTAAATTGAACCGAAAAATTAAAAAATAAATCATTAAATTATATGATTCAAAGTTTTTACAATTAAACTGACTAAATTGGTTGAATTTTTTAATTATTGAGTTACATAATTTTAAAGATGACTAAAAAACTTATGTTTGTAACTTTATTTTGTTTAAAATCATCACGTATTTATCTTTATTATAGTTGGCATTTTGGTGAATATCGAAATTATTAAAAAATTGAATTGATTAAATTTTAAATTGAGCTTGAGTCTAAATAAAAAATAAATTTTTGATCCAAAAAATATGATCCAAACTTAAAAACTCAATTAAAAATTAAAATTTTTATTCCAATTCAATTGAATTTCACATCTAATTTTGCCATCTTAATGTCTTTTTAGAAGCTGCTAGAACACTAAAGTGATAGACAAGCAAAATTTGAGGACCAAACATCCAAAAAGAGAAACATTTGAGAGAATTAAGAAGAGAAAGACGGCAACTTATGTTGTCATCTCCTAAGGTGGGGGACAAGTCTTCGGATTTGTTCTTTATCAGTGTTTGTTGGTGCTAAAAGAAGACCGGTCGAGTGGGTCTTGTATTGAAAAATTGACAATCCAACAACCGGCTTGCTCCTTCAGGGCAGGCTTTCTTAGCTCAGTTTCGTTCGTTAGTCTTTTAACTTATTAGTGCAAAGTGGGATCAGTTACACATGGCCTCATTTATTCCTAACCCAACTTTGATATTTGAGTTGATCGGATCAGAACGGTTTATGTCTTTTACCGTTTAAAAAATGTTCAATAGATTCTCCCAGGGAGCAAACTTATCTCTTCTTCGGACGATCACTCGATGGCTCTCAACCCCATCGTAACGGGTATCTATGAGTTACTTACTCGTAATTGGACCGTTATTCACCGAAATATCTTCCGCAAGAATAATAAATGTGCTAATTGGCTGGCTACCTCTGCAGCACATTTTGATGTTAGAGTCATTTATTTTGATACTACACTTTTAGGGTGCCATAAGCTCCTCCTAGAGGATCAATCGGGGATCTGTTTCCTTCGTCTTGTTCTGTAATCGGTCTCATTCTTTTCCATTAATACCAAAAAAAAAAAAAATTCAATAATATACAACTTTAGTATGATTATAAGAGCATTGGCTTGTGTTTGGATGATTTCTATAAGATTTGATATATTCTTTGTCATTATTTTGCATTAGTATTTATATTTGTTATTTATTTTACCTTCTTTATTCATTTATCTATAAAGATTGTTCTAGTTTATTAAATTTATGGATAGTGGGTAACGGGTAGTTACATGACACTTCTCGTAAACTCAATTGTGCTTGTTAATGTTAGCTATAACTACATCGTGCACTTGTGTAAAAATAAATTAAGAATCAGGTAAGCATTGGACTGAACCGGCGCCTGATTCGATGAGGCCCGGGTCGGCCCATAGTTGGATGGAATCAATGATTTTTTCTCACATAATGAGCTTAAAATATTGGAAACGGAGAATGATGATCAATGTCATAGCAGAGGACTGCTGATTTCTCAAAACTAGTTCTTGAATGGAATGATATTTTCACGACCTCCATTACCATCCTAGTCAAGAAACTGATGCAATGAACAGAATGAATGTGGTGGCCATGCACTAAGTTTCAGAAAATAACATCGACTTGACCCATCTATTCCTTGTGATGTTCATCAATTAAATGCCAATAGTCCTATTATTACTGGAATACAGGAAAACAAATTAAAGTAAAATGAAACAAGTGTTAATAATGGTAGTGTTTGGGGATGATATATAGATTTGATGACTATATTAACAATTAAAGGCTCAATAAATCAGTGTCTCGAGCATGTAAAGATAAGGCCGCATAATATTGGACCTTTCAGCAAGAATCTCGTTGAGTGTTGTTGTCAGTTGTTTACGAGTACTCACTCTTGCAAAATAGATCAATATTCTTTTGACCTTTGAAATTGTACACAACATCAAGCGAATCAATCTTCAATGCTTATCCAAGACTTTTATAAGAACTCCATATGTCAACCTCATCCTCACTCTCATCTGACTTCAGAGGGACACTAGCTTCTCCTTTATGTACTTCCTTATCCTCAGCTGGCATATCTTTAACTTGCTCTAATTGAACTTCCTCCTCCTGCAAATATTAAAAATTTGTCACAGGTGCAAACATTTATAATCTGCACCATGTCCTGAGTAACTGTGCAATTCAGTATAATAAATAAACATAATGAAAAGATCATAGCAATATGAAATTCAGAATGATAATGAAAAAGATGTACATTAGGTTTAGGGTTCAACTCTGCAGCCTCATCACCCGTTTCACCAATTGAGTAATCTCTAGTAGACTCTAGCTCCGCCTGGGCATTGACTTGCTGCAGCTGCTCAATTACCTTTTTAAAGTATGAATGATCTGCAAGAGAAAATTGGACTTCCTATTATTTTTTGACATGGAATATTGTTAGTTCATAGCAAATGGGCACCAAAAAAGATGCTTGGAGAATAAGTTCAAAAGGACTCAGCTATGTCAGAAAAGTTATAACTACAATAGGAAAGACATATGAACTCCATCTGGAACCTCCATGCATTAAATCCTCTAAAGGTCGAGAAGTAACTTCTAACGAAACCAACTACACTTGAAATGAAACATGTAGCGTTCATACAAATGAAACAAGCCAAACCCACTTTTTTCTTTCATATATTTTCATGGGTAGTTTTGCTCTTCTTTCTTGCTGCGTATGTTGAGGGTTGAACAAGGGGAGTGGCAACCATATGAGAAAGAGAAAGAGGTAAAGAGTATGATGGCCTCACCTTTAGCACGATTGTTCAGAGCTTCGTAAACCATTAATGGGTGCTGCCGCTCCTCCTTTTTAAGCTTCAACTTGATTTGATGCCGAGTTCGACCAGGGAAAAGTTGTTGTATCATTGATAGATCAGTCCCAAATTGTCGAATTCCCTAAAAGCCATCATTAATGCAATATCTTCAGATTAAAAGCTAAGCAGTAAACGCAAAACAAGAATGTGAAGTATGTCAACAACCAGATTAAATCTTTGATAATTCAATTTGTCAAGACTCCTTGAATGTTTAGGGGGAATAAAAAAGTAAGGAGACAGTTGGTTCGCATGGGAGAATGGTAATAGGAATGAGAATGAATATTGTGAAAAATGAGAATGGATATTATGATTATAATTATGATGGTTGATTAAGAGGAAGAAATGATTATCATTACTATTGATAGTGATTGATTTGTAAAAAATATTGAGAAATAAAAATTAATTATTTTTATTTAATAAATTAATTACAATATTTTAATTAATGAATAAATTATATTTTAATTAATTATATTGTAATTAATTAATTAATTACAATATTTTAATTAATTACAATAATTAATAAATGAATTATATTAACTAATTAATTAATTATATTGTAACTAATTAATTAATTAATTACAATATTATAATTGATGAATGAATTATATTTTAATTAATTATATTGTAATTAATTATTTATTTTAAATTAATTATAATGTAATTAATTAATTATATTTTAATAAATGGATTATATTTTAATTAATTATATTGTAATTAATTTATTTTAATTAATTATTAATTATATTGCAATTAATTAAAATATAATAAATTAATTAATTACAATATAATTGTAATTAAATATAATTAATTAATTACAATATAATTAATTAATTAATTAAAATTATTAATTAAAATATTGTAATTAATTAATTATTATATTGTAATTAATTAATTTATTATATTTTAATTAATTAATTGTATTTAATTAATTTGTATTTAAAATATTTTAAAAAAAAGTCACTGTTAAAGAATAAGTTTCATTACCACTCCCCCCATTAACTCCTTCCCAAACCCATCACCGAAAGCACCCGCCCATTCCTGAAACTTTTGTACTCCGTCGTAAACACCACAGTTTGCTAAATTTCATGTTCTATATCTATGGAACAGGTTTCAGATTGCTCTATTCATAAAGATGCAATTATCTTGTTTGCAAATTTATCCATGGACAAAATTGATAACATCACAACTAGCGCAAACTGTGTACTTAATAAGATATTCCCTCACCAACAAGCTGCATAAAACTTGAACAAAGAAAGGGAAATATTTTCTTCAGATGATGATGGTTTATCATTGCAAGTAGGCCAAAATTTATCAACTAAAGCAATCATCAACAAAGCATTTTGAAAATTGAAGCCATGGAAAGTTAATAATATATAGACAAATAAAGCAGACAAATGATAATTCAATTCACTCATAGTAACATTCTAATTTTCGTCATCATTGTCATGCCTAATTGCATAGGAATTCAGAGAACATAAAAGTGTCACTTTTAAGAGAACACCAATAAATTCAAAATGCCAGCAAACATAAACAAAGTCAGCCTATTTTCAGCAATCATTAGAGTCTATCAATATTCAATGTAAAACTGAAAATTGATTAAGTAATAACTAAAAATACATGAAACTGAAACATAATCATGACTTTGCTGCGTCTATTGTAAACTATTTTGGATTAAATATATAACACGGAACTATTTAATTACGACAGAAAATAAGGAAATATACCTCAAAAAATAGTTCAGTGTCTTGCTTTGACCATCTTGCAGTAGTTGTTCTATCCATGAAAGATTGATGATTGAATAAAACCAAGTTTGACTGCACCCTAGCATTACCTTCAGTTTCATTGTGGCATTCACCTTGCTCTGAAACATAAAAGGCCCCTTCATTTGTAGGCTCTCCCTGTAAAGAGCTGCTGCTGTTGCATAAGGAAAAAGTGTAAATAGAACAATAAACCATTAGCAATGTGATTGCGAAGCATGTGTCTAATACTAAGTTGAAAGAAGGAATTTATTACATTATTGTTCTATTTAAATTTCAAACTTTATTCTGAAATAATTTGAATAAATAGATGAGCACTTTAAGATCTAAGAATCCAACAAGAAATGAACTGAAAAGGCATAACCAATGAACTCAAACAAAACTTCACAACAATAACTTCAAAGACAACAACCCCAACTGTTGGAAGTAGCATGACCAAAAAACTAGCTCATAGTCGTGAAAAGCATCTAAAGAACTCTCAGTAGTTGATTGTACCGTTGATTGCTTGACTGAGCTTTTGCCTCTTTGGCCTGCATTAGAAGGCCTTAATTAAATATGGACTAAGCCAATACACGCAGAAGTTCTAATTAATAACTAACCAAACTATTATCAAAGTACTCACTGTCAAGCGCTCCTTGTACTCTGCAAGCAAAATGATATCCCTGAGAGGTAACCTCATTAAATCTAGCTCATCTTCAGGTGTGTTGAGCAAATCTTTATTCACTGGATAAGAAAATATAGGTTAGTAACAATTAGCTATGGGATAATATGCAACCCATAAAGCACAAACAAACAATCAAGGTACCGCATCTTTTCCGGCGACTTGAGTGGGAAAACTTCTTGGGTGGTTCTTTTGTTGGCCCTGATGTGTTGTTAGCTCTCTTGCGTTTGCAAACTGGCTCGTCCTTTTCAACTTTTTTCCTTGCCTTTCTCATCTCTTTCTTCTGATGTGAACTTTCAACTTCACATTCCGTGCCATCATCATCATCCAACCTATACTCAGGATCATTGTCTTCTTCTTCTCTGAGGGCGCCACCAGAAAATTCATCACCCATATGTTGGGTGGCATGCTCAAGCTCATCAGCATGTTGAAAATCAAATGTACGCTTTCTGAGTTGCCTTGACCATTTGCCACTTTCATTCACCTGAACAAGCCAAGCAGAATTTTGGGACTCATGTCAAAGATTTGACATGGAAGAAGCATTTAATTTTTATAGCAACAAAATTCTGCATAAGTTTGCAAATTAAGAAAAAAAATTTAACAATGTCAAATAACTTCACCTGCTCTTCAGGATCTCCAAGAACATCTTCAGAACATGACACATTATTCTCCAACTTAGAAGTTTGTGAAACATTAAGCTGACTTCCACTCATAGGAAGCTGAATGGTGGTGCAATCCGGGGGCATAATATCAGAGTTTATTGACAAGTAATCCATATCATGATTAAAAGTGATGGTGGGAATTGAACCCTCATCAATGAACACAGCTTCAGTGGGAACACAGTCAGGATTTTGTGGGAGTATAGCAGAATCTGGATGAAGATTGCTGGCATTATGTGTCTCTTTGGCAGGTTCTGCTCTTAAGTCAACAAAAAATTTAGTCAGACATTCCACGTGGAACAGATGATAAATGCAAGGGAAAAGGGCAGCCAAAGGTTGACAATACCAGACAGAACAACAGACCCAGTTGGAATACACTGAGTTTCAAAGTTATGAAAGCCTGCTGTTTGTTGACACTAAAATCATAAAACCAAATAATCTTGGTTAAGTTAGACAAACAAGATATTCAACAGAAGAAAATATCAACCCTCACCTCTGCATCCATCCTTTCACTGTCAATTTGAACTGCAACTCCGTTACACTCCCTGGATGCTGAAGAATTAACAGTAGGAAAGCTAGACTTTCCTTGTGTTTCCAGCTCATGGGAACAAGCAGCAGAAAATTCTGGACAAACAGGAAATGAATCCCCATATTGTTATTGGAAACATTTGAATAAACAAACCCCAATCACAAACACATTTGAAGAAATGCCCGTACCTTTGGTGCACTGAACACTGAAATCCTGAATGCATTCCAACCCAGAAAATATATCTACATTCTGAAAACAACAGAAGTTTATAAACTCACTGTGAATTACAAAGTGGTTGACAGATAGACAGATTTCCTAACCTCTCCTGATGATTTGCCAACCCTAGAATGTTGATCTCCTTCAGCATTATCTAAAGGCACTCCAGAAGATGGAATGGTTGAAAATGAAAAGTTAATATTTGTCCCGAGTCCATCTAAAGCAGCTAAAGAGGAACCAGTTGAATTGGTTAGTCCACCATCTTCGGCATCCATCACTGTAGCTGACTGGATAGGATCCAAGATAGGCTGTACCTTGGTTGCGTTATTGACAGCTAAAGCAGTGACAGTAGTTCCCATCCCACAAAAGGCCTTGACCCGAGGTTGAAACTTGATACCCGTCCGCCCTGCCAAGTACCCAATATTTCATTCAACTCAAGGCATAAATGAAGATGTTCTATGTACCCAAAAGCTAAAAAATAATAGTTAATAGATAATTACCCTTGTTTTTAGATGTTTCTGGTAACATGTCATTTAATGGGTCCAACTCAAAGTCCATGGAATTGACCTACAACAAATCCAATGTCAATTGCAAATGAATTCAGAAGCACTATAAAAAACTAAATTGAAATCTCTATATTCTTTTCTTAACTGTACTAATGTTTTCAATTAAGTTAAGTAGGAGTATAACAGGTAAACATAGGAACTCAAAAGCCTTCGCCAAGGCCTTGAAGATGGACAGTAAAGGAATTTAACAAAGATTCATGTCCAGTACAACAGCACAAACAGCGTTAGATATTCACTTCCCAGTTGACAGCAACACAGGAAGAATGCAAACTTTTCATTTTTTTAAAAAACTTAGCTGCATATCACCCACTTCATTACAAAATGTTAGTTTCTCAAAATCAGAGTTAAAGACCAAAAAGGGACTGAAAGTTATCGTTATTTAAAAAGGCTAAATGTTATCCAGGATAGGGTGTAGCAACGTATTCATAAAGCTTAGAGACAAATAGAGTAATTTTGAATACTAGAATCAAGATAAAACACCCATGGCCAGTTAAAGACACAATCAAACATAAGCAACAATAATGATCTCGTAGGGACAATCAAGACCATAAACAACATCAGAACTGTCACGGAATCTTCAGAACCCTCATAGATGTCCCAACAGCGCTCCCAACTAATAATGATTCGCAATAGCAAAAGGAAAAACACCAAAATGCACAACACGAAATAGAGCGATAACATAAAAAAGCAATAAATAATACAAGAAAACATGCAACGACGGTCAAGTGACATTAAAAAATCACTGACCAAGCTTGGTGCATTAGAATGCGCCAAGAGTAACATGGAAACCATAACGTATCAAAATTTGTGTTTCTTCTCCTATTGTTTTTCTATTGAGATGATTCTCTCCTTAAAAGTAACGCCGAGAAGCTGATTAAGCGAAACCCATAACAACAACAGATCAGCGGCTTCCTTACTTGCGATAATGAAGAACACGAGATAAGTTGTTGATGTACTACCTTAATGATAACTTTAAGAAAAGAAGGAGGTGACTAACATTGACGAACGAAGAACGAAATGGAATTCGTGAGGGATTTAATAATTTAGAAGGGAAACAAAAATGGAGAGTGTGATGAATGCCGATTGAGGTTTTAAGGAGCTTGGAGATGGATATCTTCGAAACATATTCATAAATCATGAATCATAACTCAGTAAAACGAATCAAAGACTCAAGGAAGAAAGGTAAAAAAATAACAAAGAAGATTAAAGTATGAAAATAGAAATACCCTATTCGTTACGTCGATGGAAGTCTGAAAAGTGAAAGCCGAAAACCCCTAATCTTGCGTCTTCTCTGTTTGCTGTTGAACAGGTTGAACAAAAGATACAAAACTAAAGAGTTATACAGAGAGGTTGAGTTAGTGCGGAGATAGAGACTGAAAATGCTTTCAAGATAGAACAAAACTTTAAAAGAGATTGAAGTTTGGTCATATATGGAGTCTAAAAAATCAAAACTTGAAAAAGAGTGAAGAAGACGATTGGGCTGCGGTTTCATTTGTACTTACGGTGCCGGTTTTTTATTATAACGATTATAACTATGAACCGGACCGGAACGCTACCGGTTCATATTTTCGAATTGAACCGGCCAGTCCGGTCCGGGTTTTAAACCCTCGGCTTATTGTCATTTATTTTTTAAATTTCTATTTCTGTTCTAAAGAAATTTGTTCATTTGCATTTTTATTTTTGATTTTTGTTTCTTTCCAAATTTTATAAAAACAAAGAAAATTTGTTTTTACTATTACTTAAATATATATTATTTAATAAATTTTATGAATAATTTTAGTTAATATTATATTTAATTAACAGAAATTATTAATAATTTAGTTAATTTTGTAATTAATTTAATTTGATTTAATTTAATAATAATTAATAAATATAATTAAATTTAATATATTTTCATAATGCATAAATTTTAAATAAAATTTTGATTCAATACTTAAAATATATTCAAATAAATTTTAATTTTAAAATTATTTATTTTAATAATTTATGAATAAATATTTTATAAAAAGGTTTAAATAAATTTAATTAATTAAAATAATTTATCTTTAAACTTTATTTTATATATAAATATCAATACTAATAAAATATAATTATATTCATATTAATAATTAAACAAATATTTATTTTTGTTTGAAAAAAGAACTTAAAAATATAAAATCAAGCTTTGGGATTTTTCGGATCCTATATTAAAAGGGTTCAGATCAGGTCCATTCCGTATTATAACGATTACCGTTAAACAAATTAGAGGCCCACAATTATTGGGCCTAGTCCGGCTGTTTCTTAACAAGTTTCAATCAACTTAGAAAAGCGAGGAGGCCTTTCGTGTCTTCCAAGCTAGTGGGAAAAGAATTGTCATCACAATCTGTAATGACTAATGATCCATAACGGCGCCGCCTTGGACTTCATATATTCCTCTAGCTTTGAATTGTTCACTAACTGCCAAATCAATAGAGCCCACAAATAAACGAATTCGTGAATCTGTTTTTGTTTAGTTCCATTAGCCTAAACAATGCAATGGATTAGCTATAATTTATATGGTTAGCAAGGTTTGCCCAGCTCGTTCTGGCGTAACGTCACTCGAAGTCAATTGACATAGTTTCAGTTAATTAAGCTTTTGGGCTGGACTTGAACTCAAATGTTATATCTACCGTACCGGTACTAGTATTGGATTAGATTTTGATACAATACTGTATTGATATTGGTCAATATCGAATACCGTTTCAAGCAATTTTTTGAATTTATAAAATAGTCCTTAAATTTTGTTAAAATTACAAAATAGTTCATTAGTATATTGTAATGTATACTTCATAATTTTACATTAACCATATCTCCAAAAATGATAATAATAAAAATTTAAAATAATAATAATTTATTTATTTTTATTAACATTAATTTTCAAATATTTCAATTATAAATAATAACTTCAATTAATATGAAAAAAAAGATTATTTAATCATCATACAAATATAAAATTAAAAATAATACAATACAATTTCATCTTATAATAAATAATAATTACATCAAAACATCAAATAAAAAACAATAAATATCCTTAACTCTTTAACTATTAGCAAGAGTTTGTGATGAAGAAACAACCAACTAAAAGTGAAACCTTAAACGAAAACATTTACAGTAAATGTCATTACATATATAGAAGTTAGCATATACATTAAATATAAGTAAAGCTAAAAAAAGAGGAGAAACAAAAACGTGGAACTTCGTTCAATTATCTACAAGGGGATACCCTCTCTAACTACATTGATCTTAATTCTCATTTGGTACAAAATCCTCACAACTGAGATGAGTCTTAATATCATTATCATTGCACCAAATGACATATTAATGCTTTCTCATCCGAGATTATCTTCCAAGTCACTATCATCTATCAAACTTGGTTCTTCAGAAACCCAATCCACTAAAAGATCAACATTATCAATGTAAATTGGATTTTTTGAACTATTTGTTCTATTAAGAGCCCTAGTAAACAATAAATTTTAATTCTTAAAATTTTATAAAAAAATTATATCTAACTTAATAATGATAACAACATACGTTTTCCGAAACTTTAAATTGTATCGACCAAAGACCAAGTCATTCAATCTCTTGTGCTCCAATCAATTCCTTTTCTTGTAATAAATGAATTCAAATATGCTATAGTTCCTTTCACAACCTCCTGCACCAATATATTAACTTAGAATTTGAATTGCAAACCTTTACAATTTTGGAACACCACTTTCGAATTAGTCATACTAAAAAAATGTAACTCGTAAGATAACAAAAGTAGCATTATAAACAAAATAAATTGATAATTAATTTGCAATAAGTAACAAAAGTGAAAAAAAATATTTGGATTAAGTTTTGCTCTCTGTCGAATAGTAATTGGCATCCCAAAATCTCTAGAAGACTGCTTATAAATCTTCATTTGTGAGCTTAGAAGATCTTGCATCATCTCATAGGCAACAACTGCTGTAATAGTTAATAACATTCCCCTATTAACTTCAGTTTTCTTTGTCAAACCTTGTTTGAAAGAGACACTGAGATTAAAAAATGCCTCAACTACAAACAATGAAAAGTAAAGTTGCCTTTCTCATCTCTCATTAATGGCTACAAGATTAGGTGTGTGCAAATAAGGAATAATTTTTAGATTGGTCTTGATTGATTCCTTCGCCCTCTCCATGATATCATAAAAATTACCCATTGTTACATTTTTATCACCATCAGTCAAACGAAGTACCATCATCAAAGGTTCACAAACTCGAATGATAAATTAGCATTAGGATCAAAATTTAGTATCTTTAAGTTTAATTTTGGAAACTTTCAATCCAGCATTATACCTAGTATGGTGAGATGTAACTCACTTATCATTTGTAAATATCTGTCTCAACTTTTTCTTTATCATAATAAAACACTAAAGTGATAAAAAATTTGTTGCAAATCTTGTAATATCATTGGTAAAATCCTTTCTTATTAAATTCAAGACCTATACACGATTATAGAAGAACTTGGTCATCTTTTTTGCTTTCTGCACAGTTTCATCAATAATAAAAAAAACCTAACATCCACTATATTTTTCAGCATTAAGTCAATGCAATATGTAGTGCAAGGAGTTCAAGAAAAAGAGTTATACTTGTTTTGTAATCTTTTTCCCGCTGCTTTACAAATGAAATTATTGTCAATAATAAACTTAACAATATTTTCTGGCCTTACTTCATTCACAACTTCATCGAATATTTCAAAAAAAGTATCAGTATTTCTAACAAGGCTTTATGTATTAATAACTTGAAAAAACATTGAGCCTTTTGCAGAATAAACCAAAAAATTAATAATAGGCTCATGTCTCTTACTTATCCAATTATCACGCCTGATCAAACACACATAAGTAGCACAACTCATTATTCTTTCTTCTAAACAACTTTTAATTTCATAAATTGAGCAACTCAAAAGTTTACCTTTGTAGTCGTCAGTATAAGGAACTTTATATCCCAGACTGTAAGAGGCTATAACATCCACCATAGGCTAATAATAATAAGATTGAGAAACATTAAATGCTGTACCTGAATCTTACCACTATCTAATCATTGCCATATCTACATTGTGAGTCGTTCCTCTTGATTACATGGTATTACAAATTGAAGACTGAGCTCCGAGAGTTGTTTATGATGCAAAAAAAAATAACACTTGCCTTCTTCTTTTCCTAACATAAGGTCCAGATGCAACATTCACTTCTTGTTGGGAAGGAACACTGCCACCTTCAACATTAAACATTTCCACTATCATCATGTACACCAGCAAATAAACATCCACTACCAATTTCATAATTCAATCTCTCCCTTCTATCTTTATCATGTTGATATTTTTCAAACAAAGTTTTCATTTGTCACTTCACATCATGTCTTGCTTTTTTACAATGCTCCACATCTTAATTAACCTCAACTAAATACTTTTTTAATCTGGCAATTCCTCCACGTTTCAAATGCTTATTACAAAACAAGTAAATAGTATGGTTCTTCATACCGGTAACCAATGCAGCATAAGTCCAAGCTGGATGATTATATCTTCCTAAAGCGGTTGAATGATCATAAGTACTTAAACTTCATTCCATTTATTTGTAAAAATAAATGAAGACATATATCAAAATAAATAACACATAATTTTATTATCAACTACAATCACAAAATATTTATTGTTTAACTCAAGAGTCCAAACTAATACAATTGCACAATACACAATTCAATTTTATCCAACACTATTCACCAATAAATAAAAAACTAACAATTCAAGTATTCAACATATACAATTACACAATACACATATACATCTTATATAATACAACTCATTTAGTTTATTCAACCATAAATTAAAGACATACACTCACAACTATAACATATTCAACTTTAACCATAACTCACAATTATAAGTTTACAACTTACTTTAAGTAATCTCGTAATTCAGTTAATCAACTATAAACTAATATATTTTGTTTACTTATACAATTCATTATGTAATGCTTATAATTATTTTGTTTTCTTAACTAATTTTAACCAGCATTGTTACTAAAATCCTAATTCTCAACTTTAATTTAATAATCCTTTACTCACCAATTTTAATCAATATCCTTAGTTTCTTACTCAAGTTGACTCCACAATGAAGAGTAAACATACATTACAAAATTCCATTTCATCTAACACAATTCACCAATAAGTCAAAAACTAACAATTCAGGTATTTAATATACACATTTACACAATATATGTATACATCTTATATAATATATAACTCATTTAGTTTATTCAACCATAAACTAAAGTCATACACTCTCAACTATAACCTATTCAATTTTAACCATAACTCACAACTACAAGTTTACAACCTATTTCATGTAATCATATAATTCAACTATAAATTAATCTATTTTGTTTGCTTATATAATTTAATTTGTAATGCTTATCAATGTTTTGTTTCCTTAATTTTAATTAAAATGTTACTAAAATTATAATCCTTAACTTTAATTTAACAATCTTTATTCTTTCATTCTCCAATTTAATCAACATTTTTATTTTTATTTTTACTCAAAGTTACTCCACAACCAACATACATAATTCAATTTAATCAGACATAATTCAACAAACAAAATTACTACAGAACACAAAGTCACAAATACACAATTCAATATTCAAATTAACAATCAAGTGATCAACACAAATCTACAATTCCAAAATTCCATAATCAACTTCACATTTTCATAAATTCACAACTTCACAATTCCACAAAACAACCTTCAATGAACTAAATCCCTAAATTGGTGCAGGTTAGTTAGTGGGTGGGTCAGGTCGGGTCAGTTTGAATCAAGATATATAAAATTCTAGATCTGATTGGACCTGAACTGCTGGAGCTACGGGGTAACGAGGGAGTGTTGGCTAGCCACTAGGAGGCAATTCACGATGGGCAACACGAGTACACTTGATTGGAGACAGTGGAAACAGAGCTGCAGTGGTGTTTGTGGTGGCCGACGAAAGAGGGAGATGCGATTGTTGGGACAACAAGAGAGAGAGGAGAGACAGGTAGAGATAAGAGGGTAAATGCAGGTGTAGGAGGTTTAAAAAATTTTGCTAAATAATCCCCCCAAATTTTCAAAGTTTACGGTACCGGTCAATAAATTGTGAAATCGCCAGTATCAATTGGTAACTTTAGATAGGGTTTTGTACCCTTTTTCGGTTGGTATGGTACGAAATCCATATCTTTGCTTGAACTGTTCTTGAAAATTATGGGTTTCGAATTAGATTCAGATCAAATTGTCCAAACTTGATTCAATATCTAAAATTTTCAAATAATTGACGTTATTTTTTACTTGTTAAAATTAAAAATATTTAATTGGGCTTAATTTTAGATTGAATGAGCTCGAGCTTGAGACCGACCATAAAAACCCAATCCAGAGCCTAACCTGCCCCATTTTCACCTTTACTAATTTCATTTAACACGAGTGACCTAATCTAACTAATAAATATTTTACCTCAAAGACACAGATACCTCGTGTAGTTTAATTATGATTTTAAAAATATATTATATATTTTACTAAGTAAATATATACATATTTTCTATTAAATTTTTCTTAACTTATTTTATAAATTCATCATGTGATATATTTTGAACTATAGAGCGCCTCCATTTTGTTAAATTTTTTATGCAAAAAAATAATGGAAAGAACATATTTCATATATTAGTTACAAATATTACATTGAATTAAAGATAGTTTATAATGAATCTATTTTAATTATCAACAAATTGGAAATATTAATTGAATTAATTATTTTAATAAATTGAAAATTAGTATAGAATAATATTTCTTAAAAATTGAAAAGAAGGAGAAGTTTATACACCATAAAGAATGATGCCGTCACCCATTTTACCGCACACAGAATTGTCTTAGAAGTATGATATTAATCCTCAAACAAATTGATCCGTGTGAGCGCAGGAAAAAGTGGGTCCAGCTAATCAGTTCAAATTTACCCTGATCATCGCCCTGATGCATGCCACGTGGAAAGTAACTTTCCCACGTGAGGCATGGCAGAATAACGTGAAGTTGATTGTGACTAAAATAGACCATTGCAAATCAACCGCCATATGATCCAATTTGACATTCCGTTTTTGTGTGCCACTTCATCTCATCTATTTATTATATTAAATATTAATGGACGGATGAGATGTGTGTGTAGCGGGTGCCCTCTCCATCCCATCCATTCAATAATATTAAATTGACAATTTTGATGTTAGTGTTTTTGTGTATTATGGGCGGTGGGCACGGAGTAGTTGTTTCTATTTTTGTGTGTCACCTTGTGCCCTCTCTATCCCATCTATCCATTAATATTCTATAATGTACAAAAACACTAACATCAAAATTGTCTATTTAACTCCGACCGGTCCATTCTTATTAAATTTAAAACTAACTAATCAAGATTTTAATTAATTGAATTTTACGTTAAATTCAAATTAAAAATATTAGTTTAAAGTCTTGTTAAAATAATTCAAATATTCTTTTACAATGCGATGTTATTTTGTAGGAATACAATCAAATTAGATTATATAACTCAATTTCGATTAAATTTCGAGTTAAAATGGATAAGAAGTCAAATATGATCAGATAAGATTAAGAATGATAAATCCAAATCGACTAGTTGTGAATGGTTGAGCGCTAATTTGCTTTGCAAAATCCAAGTGTTATAGTGCAGTCTCCACAACTTTGAGTTCTCATTTGCCACCATCACACGGTTCATCATGGGAAAGGACCAGAAAGTTGACGGGAAATCCACGAGAGGACTTGAAAAAATAAGTCTTATGGCGGTTTAACCTTACTTTACATGTTTAATTATTATTTACTTAATTTATCACATTTTTATTTATTTATGATTCTAAAATGAAAATAAAAAAATGTAAACGTTCTAATATTACATTATTTAAATAAAATTAATTAATTATCTATTTATTTATTTGTAATTTTATTTAATTTTATTTTTCTCCTCTTCACTTGGATCATTTGAAAATATTACTAATTAGATGTAAGGCTGTGTAATAATTGACTTTCTCAGATCTCACGTGTTAGTAGGATTTCTAACGGGTGTAGTTGTTGTTAAATAATTTCATAAAAATAAGTGGTAATTTTCAAAACACAAAAACTAAAATAAAAAAGGTTTGAAATATTTCTATTATATTTAAACCTAAATTTTATTTATAAACCTAATTTAAAATGAGTTGTGTGAGGAATATTAAAACCTTTTGAGCACTGTAGGTGATAGTCGAGATGGTAGAGTGAGAGGCATGGAGCCAAAAGATATTATGCTTGAATCCCCCTATTTACGCTATCTCGATCGAGCGTGTTGTATAGGGCTTGTCTAGTTCGAAATATCCGATTAGTGTAATTTGCAGGTTATTGCGTCAATTCAAAGGTTTACCTAGTGAGCATCAAAATGATAACGGCTGTGGATTCTTCCGTTTCAAAAAATAAAAACTTTTGATAACCTTTTACTAATATTTTATCATTAAGAGATAGTTGAAATATTAGTAAAATATAATTTTATAAAAGTATTCATTTGACTAAATTTTAATATAAAAATATATTTGGTCATGTAAGTTCATTGAAGTGAACTATTTTATAATCTTGATAACACTATTTTACAAAAAAAAATCCAACCCCATAGCAATCCAAGAAAAAGGAATGTGTAATTAAAAATGTATTTAGTTTAATCAGTAAATTAATGAATTTAAAAAATTAGGTGAGAAACTTTATTTAAATAATTGACAAATTTTATATGAACATTACATTTAATAAATAACGAAATTTAAAAATAGAAAATCAAATTAAAGGTTTAAATTAAACGATAAATTTAATTTAAAAAATTTATAATAAGATTTTAAACGTGAAGTTGCTACAAGGAAACAGCACAATTTGCGACGTTTAAAAAACGTCACAAAATTTTAAAAAACATCATAGAATACATTTTACAATGTTTTAAAATAATGTTACCAAATGTGGTGTAGGCAAAAGGTTTCTGCGACTTTTTTTTCATAAAACGTTACGGAAAATACGGATATTTCGTGACGTTTCTAAAAACGTCACTAAAAGATTGGTCTTTCTGTGACGTGTTTTTGAAACGTCACGGAAAGTCACATTCCGTGACATTTTTGGAAACGTTACGGAAAAACACATTCCGCGACGTTTTTATATAACTCAAATTGTTTTATAAGAACGGAAAAACACATTCCGCGACGTTTTTATATAACTCAAATTGTTTTATAAGAACACAATCAAATTAGATTATATAACTCAATTTCGATTAAATTTCTAGTTGAAGTGGATAAGAAGTCAAATATGATCAGATAAGATTAAGAATGATAAATCCAACTCGACTAGTTGTGAATGGTTGAGCGCAAATTTGGCTTTGCAAAATCCAAGTGTTATAGTGCAGACTCCACAACTTTGAGTTCTCATTTGCCACCTTCACACGGTTCAACATGGGAAAGGACCAGAAAGTTGACGGGAAATCCACGAGAGGACTTCAAAAAAAAGTCTTGTGGCGGTTTAACCTTATTTTATATGTTTAATTATTATTTACTTAATTTATCACATTTTTATTTATTTATGATTCTAAAATGAAAATTTTAAAATTTAAATGCTTTAATATTACATTATTTAGATATAATTAATTAATTAATTATCTATTTATTTATTTGTAATTTTATTTTATTTTATTTTTCTTTTCTTCACGTGTCTATTAGTTAGAGGTAAAGTTGCGTACTACTAAATTTTCTCGTATCTGGCGTGTTAGTAGGATTTCTAATAAGTGTTGTTGTTGTTAAATAATATCATAAAAATAAGTGGTAATTTTCAAAACACAAAAACTAAAAAAAAGTTTAAAATATTTCTATTATATTTAAACCTAAATTTTATTTATAAACCTAATAAAAAATGAGTTGTGTGGGGGAATATTAACACCTTTTGAGCATCTTAGGTGGTGGTCAAGTTGATAGAGTGGGAGGCATAAGGTTAAAAGATTTTGTGTTTAAATCTTTTTACCTACACTCTCTTGATCGAGCTTGTCGTACAGAGCTTGTCTAGTGTAAAGTACTCGATTGACATAATTTGCAGGTTATTGCGTTAATCTAAATGTTTACTCAGTGTGCATCCGAATGATAGTGGCTGCGGTTCCTCCGTTTAAAAAAAAAAAACTTTTGCTAACCTTTTACTAATATTTATCATTAAGAGAGAGTTGAAATATATCATATTATTAAAAATAAATTTTATAAAAGTATTCATTTGACTAAATTTTAATATAAAAATATAT
>JAOSBL010000004.1:28771422-28781795 GCA_027568915.1 Erythroxylum roraimae
TTATTTGGTATATTTTTGTATTTTTTAATATTACTAATATTATATATAATTAAATATAATTATTGTATAATTATGACGCCACACCGGTTCGATCGGTAGTTGAACCGATCGAACTAATCGAACCAATAATCACTAAAACCTCTGGTTCAATGTCCGGTCCAAGTTTCAAAACCTTGCAATTAATACATGCCAGCAAGATTACAGTGTTTGTGTCTATGTCACACTAATATGCGAACTGACTTTTGTTCCTCTTTTAATTACTGTTTCATGTAATAGATTCGCTGACCTTTGTTCATACCATCCCCATAGTCAACACCCAGAAGTCGGATCTGATTCGTCTTAAACAAGTGAAACAAGGGACAAAAACACACCAGAAAAAAGTTAAAAAGACAAGTTCTTGGACCAAACGAGTCTCACATTGTCCTGTTGTAACAGATTCTATGAAGTACTCGTTCTAATGTATTGCGATAAATAAGGGTCATGAACATTACGTCATCCACAATTAAATAATCCAAAAACACCATCTAATATTTCAATATTTAAGATAATATATTCAAAAGTATATATTTTTGAAATTTTTCAATTTAATATCAAAAATTAAAAAATTTTCAATTTAGTAATTAAATTTTAAATTTCATACTGGTCAAAAAGTTATGATTACTGAAATAGCTAACAGATGGATATTTACGTAATATTTAATAGACACGTTGTATTAATAAAAACAACCTTTTAATATGAAGGTTGCTTATTTGTAACTATAAAGTCACAAGTTTAAGCTTATGTTTGGTTTGAGCTTATATCGGTAGGGTTTTTGTCTATATATGAGAAAATTTTTTCTAAGAAATCAATTGACTATTTGACTGTTTTTTGAAAAAGAGTTTTTTTAAGAACTTCATACAGTAGAATGTTTGGCAACATAAAAATAAAAAGTATTTTTAACTTTAACTATATTTTATTTTGTAATAAAAATTATTTATACATATAAAAATTATTTAAAGTATATTAACCAATATGCAAAGCGCAATATATTAATTATTATATAATTTTAAACCATATGAAATATAAATGAAAATATATCAAACCAAATCTTTTATATAGATTATAACATAAGTAAAACTAATATAAAACATAAGTATTAAAACATATAAAAAGCCAAATAATAGGTTTGCAAGATAAACGTGAAGATGAGTTTGTGAGTATTATGAAAATTATGTGTAAAATATAAGAGCAAAAATGACTAAAAATAAGCTCATTAATTAATCTGAAAAATCTACATGAAAAAGACATTGAGAGACTTTTTTTAGAAGCTCCAAATTTGAGCTTATTAAAAAGTTGTATTTTGGCTGCCAAAAAAATCACATCTATTAAAGAAGTACTTTTTTATTTTACAGTCAAAAACTCATTTTTCTTAAAAAATACTTTTGTGGTGGAGAAAAGTGTTTATTGACCTTCTAAAAGCTGATCACAACAGTAACTAAGTCACAGAAACAACCTCTTTGTAAAAATATAAAAAGAAGGTTGCGTATATTATGACCTTCTCTAAATCTCGCAGAGCGGAAACCTTTGTGTACTAGATATGTTAGACTTTGATTTTACTAAATAAGAAAACACCCTAAAAGATTAGGTGTTATTTAATTTGTTATCCTTTAATATTTCGTGAAAATCTATTTATTATGCATTAAATAATAATTAAATCTGTGAAGGTCAAATCAACACGTCTGCTGGTTCTTTTTATATATATATATATATATAAGAGGGAAAAGGAAACCAATTACAGAACGAGTCGCGGGAAACTGACTCCCGAACTATCCTCTGGAAGGAGTACATGACACCTAATAGGTGGAAGGGCAAAATAAGTAACGCCAAGCGCAAAATGTTATGCATAACCCGCTAGCCAATTCGTACAACGGTTACGCTCACGGTAGATGTGACGCTGGACCACCGTCCTTAAAGCAACGGTTTGATTTGTATAACCGAACCTTAAAGCAACGGAGGTAAGAAAAAAAACCCAGTTGGCTGGTTGGTACTTGGTCGTTAAGAAATTAATGTCAAAGCGTTGTTGACTTTTGTGTCTCTTAATTTCCCATTTCCTTGGTGACCTCACTTGCTTTGTACAGAGAACATGGATGTTGAGCGTTGTCTCAGTTTGTCAAAGCTTACGTACCCTTCCTTTTGTTTTTTTATTAAACAAGTTTTAAAAGCGAAACTAAAATTTAACGAGTAAAAGAAAAAATTTAAAGGTTTAAATTTTTCAACTCATATTAAATTGTCACAAAATTAATTAAAGTTTAAATAAAATTTAAAAATTTAAAATATGATTAAAAAAGTTTGTCAAAAATTTAAAATTTAATCAAAAAAGAGATTATTAAATGAAAAGTAATTGATTTAAATAATTAATAAGCTGATTATCTTTTTAAACAAAAGTTATTAAAATAAATCGAATCAGAAAGTTAAAAATTGAACCATAAAATTAGTCGGTTTAAGATTTTTGTGATCGAACCAGTCAAATCGGTTGAGTTTTTTAATCGTTAATATTTTCTTTCTATTTGAGGAATATTAAAAAAATAAATTCAAATATAGAAATTCAAAATTGGGTCAAATGAGACTCTAATTTATTGTTTTAATGACGATAAAATACATTATTATTAATAACTCTCTTTCTTAGTAATATTAATAGCTCTATTATAACTTAAAAATAATGTTTGAAAATTCAATAAAATAATAAAATTAATAAAAAATTAATTGAATAAATAAAACAATTAAAAAGTGAAAGAAATGAGTAAAACACAATAAATTTACAAGTTAAAGAAATTCAAGTGAATAATAAAAAAAAGAGAGAAAATCATGCATATGAATATTTAATAAATGATTGTAATCCTTCTTATAACTTTTATCTTAGTTATTTCAATTTATTAGGAGTTTAATTAATGTTTAATTATTTACATGAATGTCTTACATATCAATTCTTTTACAATCAGGAAAAAATTTGTTTTGATATTTAAAAAATCATAGTTTTTAAACAATATTTTTAAATAATTTTTAAAAATAAATTTATTTTAATCTTAAAAAAGAACTTACAAATTTTTGAAAAACTTGTTTCGGAAAGTTTGTTTGACTTATTTTTGAATTTTAAAGTGATTTGTGCATTACGTACATACAATGGTTAGGGATGATAGCGAGCCGACTTAGTCAAAAATTTTAAAAATTAAAAGTATAAAACAAAATTTTCTCGTAATTGAACTCGAACTTAAACTACCTAAGTACAATTAAAAATATCCGAGTTTGGGCTTAATTGCCACCCCTTACAATCGTTGACCAAATTAATTGACACCGACAGAGATATTTTGTCTTTGAAAGAGATATATTTGATACACTTATTGACCAATGTCATACATTAAGCGATCAATGTCACATATTAGTTACACAATGTTAGTAGAATTAGCTGTTATAATATATACTTTTGTATTTATTAAAATTGTATATATCGTAATATAAACACACAGCCCACTCTTCTCTTGAACTATAAATTATTGGGTACTCTTAAGATCTATCCTTATCTACATTTTCTTCTATTAAGTCATCGAACATGGTTCTAGTTCTCAATAAAGGCTTTACGAGTAGCCATTGTGCAAAAGCCCAAGTGCTGTTTACAAGGTCACGATCTCTACATCCCAATGTTTCAATTGGTGTGAAAAGTAATATCTAGGTCGAGTCTGCCCTAAAGTTCAATCGGGCCTAAGCCCGTGACATGAGTCGGTCTGATATGACTCGGACAATCTAAAGTTTGACTAAACTTAAGCTTAATAAATAAAATTTTAATTTAAAATTTAAAAATAACATCATTTTTTTAATTTTCAAAATTTAAATTAGGGCCAACTAAATATTTGGCCAAAAGCAATTGGTATGTTAATTTTAGGTCGAGATTAATTATAAAACTAGAGATAGGGTTAAGTGGTAAGCCTATTGACAAGACATTACTATCTCCTTATTTATTTCACTTCATAAGATGATGTATCATGCAATGTCTCTATCATTCAAACACCATGATTTTGGCTTAAAAGTTGGTGAAAAAGTAGTTGGCAATTTAAAAAATTGATGTGCGAAAAGCTCTGTTTTTAAAATCGGACCGGATCGGATGGTTCGATCGGTGACCGGCCGGTTGTTCGGTTTGGTTTGACCATTAAAATTAGTATGCAATTGAACCAGTCTGAGCCGGTCAAAACCGGTCAATTGATCGGTCAGACCGGTCGACCTATAGACCGATCCGACCGGTTCAATCAATTTTTTTTAATTTTTTTTAATTTTTTTTGATTTTTTAATATTTTTTATAATTAAATATAATTATTGTATAATTATGACGTCACACCGGTGATCAGTAAAGCCTCCGATTCGATGACCGGTTCGAGTTTCAGAACACTGACGAAAAGGATATTGTAGTAGGGTAGGGTGGTTGCCAAACACCCTATTCTTTTCCATGAAATCTCATCCATCCAATTTTAATTTACTTATTACAATAGATGAATGAGATCAATTTTGGAATAGAAATAACAGATTGTCAGGAACATAAGATCTGCGCCCGGGTTGGGTGACTGAGTGATTTGAATTAGCCTCTACCAATGATCTTCCAATCGATTTTTGTCCTCCAAACTTATGAAGCGTTCATTCAATATTTAATTGTTGTGTAATGAGAGAATTATGATAATTAGTTTATATTTTTAAATAGTTATTTGATATATAATTAAAAAAATAATAAATTGAAGTTTTTTGATTTAAAAGATGCTTAAAAAACAAAAAAAATCGTGGACAAGTACGATCGTGAAAATTTTGAGGTAATTATGCACTTTTTCCTTATTTAACTTTATATATACATATATTCCAATTTAAATTTAAAAGATAATAACCATCTATGCATATATTAGATATTTTGAATAAATTACTAGACAAGATAATAATTATATATTTTGAATAAATTATTTGATAAATTGATAATTCAGTGTTAATAGCAAATTTCGAAGTTCTGTCATAATTTGAACCTACAAAATTTTAAATTAGGGGGGACTCTTAAAAATACTTGTTCCGCTTATTAGATTTAGAGATAATAATAAGTTAGATTAGATATTGACTAAGTTTTATTTTATTCAATTCAAGCAATTCAATTTCTTTTTTTTTTAGAAATGGAGGAACCCGCAGCCGCTATCAATTAGATGTGCACTGAGTAAACCTTCGAATTGACATAATAGCTTGCAAATTACGCCAACCGGGGACTCCGTACTAGGCAAACCTTGTACGACAGGCTTGATCGATAGAGCGTAAATATAGGAATTCGAACACAGGATCTTTTGGCCCCGTACTCCTCACTCCACCAACGCGACTATCCCCTAAGGGGCGCAATCCAAAATTCAATTGACTTAATAATTAAAATGATACCATTTTATTAAAATTGAATAATATAATGTCAATTTTTAAAATTAACTTATATCAAATCAAAATTTTCAAATCTGATTCTTAATTTTTGAATTTAATATAAGATAATTGGAATCTCGATTGAATTCTTATCTAAAATTATATTATTTGATGTTATTTTATTTAAATAATGTCGCTTTCAAATTTAGTTAAATTAGTTTCAAACTGTTTAAATTAAACTAAATCAATTCATTCAAATTCAAGTCTAAATCACTTAACTCGAATTTTTGCTGTTTGACTTGTTTGGTTTGGCAAACTTACCTCCAAGCTCTTTAGGGAATATTTCATTCTCGTGGTTGGACTTGCACGTTCCAATCTCAGACCAGACACATGACCAGATAGCGTGGTGATTCATCTAAGAAAGTCAAGGTCGTGTTTCGAGTTCACACCAAACTGCCAAATAGCCAAAAGCATTAAGTTATAGTAAGCCATGCTCGTTTCAAGTTCACATTGTTCCAGCTTAAAAGTGACCTTATACGGCCTAATCCTGGAGTACCTTACACCACGTGATTTCTCATGGCGTGATCCCATGAGAAAGCTGCGGACAGAGCCGTACATTGATATGAAAATTTGGCTAAACCCTTTCACATTTGGACTCCAATTCACATCAGGAAATGGCAGACAAATTGTACGAAGAAAGTTACATATGGAATTTGTCATGTTTTCAGTTCACAAGCTCTTCCACTACTTGGTATAGAAGTAGGTCTAGGAATTCTTGGCCAAACTCTGCACATATCTCTGCACTTTCAGCAGTAGAAACTCTCCAATTCGACTCTTTAACCTCTTCTTCAGTCAACTTGTAAACCTTTATCGATTGTTCAACAGTTTGTTTCTTCCATGACTCGTAAAAAGTTTTAACCGCTGTTTCTTGGTTTGTGGCTTTCGAGGAAGGTTTCTTCTTGGAGTGCAACTTCTTAGACCTTGAGCTATCTGGTTAAGAGAATACACCAAGAAAAGAAAGAGTCACGTTTGGAGTTTAATATGGTAAAGAGAAGTGTAGATTTGTTAATATAGGAAACTAACCATCTGAAACAGAAACTGGACATGAATCTTCTGAACTACACTCAAGCGTCTGAACTTCTTTTGTTGCACGATGATTCTTCATCTTCTTCATGAACTTAGATTCAACCAGTACTTCCTTCTGGTTTTTGGGCTTTTCTGGACCTTTTGCTTTTAGTTTTTCACTAGAACATTGTCTCCGAGCTCGCTTCGTACCAGGAGAAGCAACAGGTTGTGAAACTCGACCTTCTTGGCAACGATTAAACCTCGAAAACTGTTTATCAGAAACCTTCTTCTTGTTTCCATGATTCCTATCCTTCTTGGCATATGAAGTTTCTCTGTTCTTGCTTCTCTGATCATCATTCCTGCGCTCACCAACTTCAGGTTTCCTATGTCTGTGTTCCATTTTCTCGGATTTGTGTTCCTTATCCAAGTAGAGAACGAGGAGATCATAATTCCCTTGACTCACCAACGTGGGTTCACGAAACGAGACTGAAGTCTTCACTCTACGATGCTGAGCTTGTTCCAGGTCAAGCTTAAGCAAATAATCCATGAAATTCACTGACCTACTTCGCGGAACTGAATCCAGATTTCTTCCTTTCGTACACAAACAGGTTTCTGGCAACGAGTCTAACCCCATCAATCTCGCAACCACATTAGGAGTTGACGAAACCGGAGCTTTAGATTCAATCTCTTGAACAGATCGGTCTTTCTTAACCTGAACCTGATCAAGCTCCATTGAACCTCCGATTTGATCCGAAGGGTGAGTCTGGGGACTGCCTTTGCACAGAAGCAAGCGAACAACGCCTGAAAAACACCCAGAACACTGACGGCGAGAGTTCCTCATCATGTTCTCAAGTTCTAACACGTAGAGACTCAGCAACCGACCCTTTTGAAGAAACTTGAGAAGCTGCTCAGTTCCACTTAATCAAGAATGGTTCAGACACATCCTGAGAAAACAATAGTTTATGTTCGTGAAAGAACGGCATCTAAATGACTAGAAACAGTATCAAACAACTTGTTACAGACAAAAGGCGGGTTTTGGGTTTGAAAATTGAGTGTCTTTGATTGGATTCACACCCGTGTACAAGACAAAATACATACCCTATACATACCTACGCGCCATAGCTAGTACGAGAAAAGAACGTTAGGACAAGAAACGTAACAAACTGCGATTTCTCTTCACGTCAGGGTTTGGATCTTGTTGGTTAATATTAAGATGCTATGCTACGCGCAGTCTGCGATGGTTTGAGTGTAGGTGGAAGAGCTCTAAGTCGGGGAATTTGGTAGGGTTTATGCATTTTCTGGTTGATGAAAAAGATAAACAACGTAGTTTTGGCCGACTTTGTTGACTATTGAGTCCGAATGGTTCATTCTATATATGGAGGCGTGTGGACCACTGACTTGAAAGGTCTTTTGTCAGAGTACAAATTGTCACCCACCGACACCGCAGACCTCCTATTTCATTCAATTCAGTCATGTAGAGATGGCCAAACAAGGGGGAAGAGATAACTGATTCACTGTAAGGCTGCGTCACCTTGTTACGGTTCAACATTGGATGGATGGATGGATTTGAATGGAAACGACTTACCTCAAGTTAACAAATTCGATTTAACTTAATTGAACTTGGAATCGGATTTGTGTTTGTTATTTCTGAATTGATCAGGGATTTAAAAGTTTCAAAATAAAATAATAAAATTTTAAATTAAAAAAAAATTAAGTGTACTTAATAAGGCTTCGAGTTTTGGAATGCCCAAGTTTAATCGGGCTCAAGCTCGAGTCTGGAGCTTCAAATCAGAGCAAGCTACAGGTAAATCTTAACCTTAATATGAAATTTTGAACCGAACTCGAACTTAGTCTATTGTCAACTTAAGTTTAGTGACAAATGACGATTTGTTTAAAATTTTTTAATTTGAGGCTATTTTAGACCAAATCTGAATAATTTCGATCTCATTTCAGACTTTCTCTCGCCTCCTCTTTCAGGTACATTTGCTTTCTTCGTTTGATTGATCTGTGATTCTTTGATAATGTTGATATATTTTGTTGCTCTAATGGATTCCTAGATATATCCTCCGTGTACTGCATTGTTCTGTTCACGATTTCTTTCCATATTTTGTGTTAACCCTTTTCGTTTCCGCTACTGCCTTAACTGCCAGCCCTCCAACATTTTGAGTCCAAAGATTTTTATTTTTTTATTTCTGTATTACTTAAAAAAAACTGTTTTTTTTTCTTAAGCTATTTTCTTCTGTGTCTGGTATCATTATTTTGCATGTCACATTTGCATGTGGGTCTACTGGAAACAGCCTCTCTACTATATAGGGGTAAGGCTACGTACTATTGACCTCTCCAGATCCTGCTCCACTGCGAAATTTCAGACTGGGTGCGATGACGATGATGATGATTTCTGTTTTAAATATATCTGAAAAACTTGAACATATTTATTAAATTGAGTATTGAATTTTTTTTATTTGAATTCGGTAAAATCACCATATATAATCAATTATTCATCTTTAAAAAATACTACTTACGTGTCAACAAATTAATTAATAATTTTTGTAATTCTAATTAGTATTATAAAAATTAAACAAATTCGGAATGTACCACATTTCGTATACATAATCTTAGGGTTAATTGTAAAAAAAAACTAAAATTTTTTCAATTTTTCAATTATAACCCAAACTTTAAGAAGTAGCAATAAAATGTTCAAACTTTCAATTTTCTTCAATTCTAGTCCAAACTTTAAAAAGTGGCAATAAAATGTTTAAAATTTTAATTTTCTTCAATTCTAGCCTGACATTATCTATTATTCTCCTGATGCCCTCAGCCTTTTATTTTCTGTTTGTTCTTCTGACGCCTCAAACTAATCTCGCATTACAGTATACTGCATCAATAAAATCGTTAAGGCTACGTAATTTACATTATAGGTCATTTTTAAACTTAAGAAAAACACTAATATCGGACTATAATTGAAAATTTGAACATTTTATTGCTACGTTTTAAAATTCGGGTTAAAATGAAAAAAAAATTGAAAGTTTAAATATTTTATTGCTAATTGTAAAAATTCGAGTTGTAATTAGAAAATTGACGAAAATGTAAGTAACCCCATAATCTACAAGAATCTAAAGCAGGAACTACCTGATGTATTGCAAACATTGAGTTTTGTACCTTCTCTAGTTATTGCAGTTATTGTAGTGAAGGATTAGTCCTGAGCCGAGAATATTGGGATTGCACTGCTTATCTTTTTCATTACTTGGTCCGGATATTGTATCAGTCGTGCACAAACATTGCTGGTAACAAGTTTCAACTATTGCCTGTAGCTATTTTCTACCCTTTGCAAATACAAGGACAGTATTGTTGAACCTTGTTAGTGCACCGTTGGAGGAATAGCACTGCATTTCCTCCATTTAATTCAACCCAATTTGCTTCAATCTCAAACATCATCTTATCCTGGGTTACCACATCAATCCTATTGTCAAAACACTGGCCTAGGGTGCAGGAAGTTCATTCTTAAATACCAAGACTAATATAATCCACAAAATTACGAAATACCTTCTAAATACAGGATAAGATTTATGGTTTAGGCTTATGGGCCATTCCCAGTTTTGGCATTCCCAAACATTTGAGATGATACTATAACCATTGGCGAATGACAACAGAAAGTGCCAAGCATGCACAGTGGATCCTTAGCTTTTATCATTTAACAAGACTTAAATGTGAGATTAATTCTTATAACGGGGGCTTCACAACTTCCTGATAAGAAGAAACACCCTCTGATCAAGCTCAAGCTGAGAGACGTGAGAAGGCTCCCCCCTCAGCAGCATCAGAAGTCCGCCAAAAGAAACATAAACCTCCCTGAAGCCAACAAGAACAATGCAATTCTAGTCACCAATCTCTTAAGAAAAATGAAACTA
>JAOSBL010000004.1:28782659-28798048 GCA_027568915.1 Erythroxylum roraimae
AATATCAGCTAACTTGAAAGGTGGTGGCGAACCAGGGTCGAACTCTCCCTCCTCCTCTTCTACAACTCCATTAACACAATTGAATTTCTCCTCTCTATCCTCTTCTGCTGATACTACCCTATACGGAGCACTCACTTGAACCCCCCATTCCCTCTCTCTAAAACACCCATCTGAAGAGCACCTCAAAGGTCGAAGCTTTAGATCTGTGACAAGGTTGGACTTTGAGAGGTAGCTGTTAGAGACAATTCCAGTTCTGGGTCTAGGGAATATTAGAGGAAGAGGCTTCAAACCGCATTCAGACACGACCCAGCTGGCCATTGGAGACCCAGACGAATAAAAACGCTGCACTTGGGTCTCTCTGTGAGGCAATGGAAGAAAGTGAAGAAGGAAGAGAAACTCCAACAAGGGAACAAAAAAAAAATCTAATCTTCACTCACCGTTCTCGACCTCACGTTGGATTTCCCTTACTCACTACAATATCTTAGAAATCTCTTATCATAGATTCTCTTCTGTTAAGCTTGAGAATTAAGACAGAACACGTTACTCATCAGCCCTTTTAAGTAGGTTCTGCCATGGATGGTCCAACGTTGCGCTGGAGAGTCCAAGTTGGCTACTTTGCTTCACACACTATTAATTTTGCTTCTGCTCACTTGGTGTGAAACTTCCTGATTGGATACGATAAGTGGGTTGACAGTTTGACGTGGCCCCTGATTGGTGGAAAGAGCACGATCACAGTAACCTTTGGTGGTCGGTATCTCAGGTCAATGGCAGCCATGTTTCGCTCGTGAGAAATCAATTTGATACACGTTTTACCAATTTGAAGAAAACAATGATTCACCAAAGGAATAAGCAAACCCATGTTTGCATCGTGAATATTTAAAGTTAATAAATAAAATTTATTTTAATCGATAATTAAGTTGACTTCTAAATTTAAAAAAAGTAAATTTTTGGATTAAATTAAATATATTTAAGATTTAATTTCACTTCCCCTTGTAAGATTTTATGGGATGACTTAGTAGTATCATAACCACCAGGTTATGCCTAAGTTTGCCCTTCGTCGCGTGTTTGAATCTCAAAAAAATAATGGTCACGGGACACATAGGCTCTGTGGGCTCTGCGGCTAGTCAGCAAGAGGGGTATATTTAAGATTTGATTTTCACCTTCTCTTGTAAGGCCTTATAAGAGGCTCTTATTTGAAATTAATATCAATAATACCATTTTAGTAAATAATCAACAACAATAATTCAATAAAAATTCGGTTGATATACAATCTTATTCTTAACTAATAAGAGTAATGTTTTTGATAATTGTTTTATTTAATAGATAAAATAAAATACGGTATTAATTGTAAACTGAAAAATGACCAATTGATATTTTAAATCAAAGAGCAATCTAAAAATCACTCTTATTAAATTAATAAATAAATTATATTCTAAATTTATGTATTTATTAACGTATAATGAATATTTATTTCAAAATAATAATATTGAATATATCATAAATATTTGATTGATATAAGATATATTTCTAATTAAAATATATTATAAAATTTAGTAAAATTTCATATATTTTAAATATAATTTACTTATATTAAAACTGAAATCAGTTTACTTATGTAAATTCACTTAACTTTAGTGTTTGTTTTTGTATTACATACAAAAAACCATTTTTAAAGCAAGTTGAAAGCATATCGAATTATTAATAATAATTTAATACTCAATAATTTGGTAAGCATGCCGTCATTATTATTGACCTAACAAATTTAATACTCCTTACTTTGTCCTTTCTGACCATGCCCCTTTTATCTTAATATTCTATGTGATTTATTTTAAATCAAAGTATCGTATCCATTGCGTTACGGTCATAGGTTCAATTTATGAAAATAGTCTTATTATAAAGATATAAAAAGAAGATTGAGTATTATGACTCTTCTTAAATCTCTCCAAAATGAAAAGTCTTATACATTGAATACGTTGATTTTTCTTTATTTAGACGAGCGGTTGTTGAAATAGACTCACTCGAGGTTATTAATCTTCTCTCTGATCCACCCATCATTTTGACTTTTGTTTTTTTGGTTACAAGTATTCTCCAGTTTTTGCACCGGAAGTGGACGATTCAACTTCAGCATGTTTTTTGGGAAGAGAAGCAGTGCACAAACAACTTTGCTCGTCTCGCTGGCATTTTAACTTTTGGCGTTCAAGAGCTTCTCCGAAGAGATACGCAAGGCGAAGTGTTCCCCCAAACGTTGATTTAGCTTTGTAATTTCCTTTTGTAAAAAACAAAAAAAAGAAAGAAAGGTAACTCATCATATCTTAAGTGTTAGCAAAACTTTGACTAGATCGATTAATTCTTATTATGCATTTACAAATGATGGTCAATAAGAAATGAAAATGTAGTTTGTAGTAATTTTAGGAGCTGTTTAGTTTTATTTTTAATTTTTTGTTGTAATTTTTAATTTTTGCTTTCTATTTTTAGTTTATAAATAGTTATATTTTAAATTTTTCATAAAGTTTTAATAATAATTAATATTAAATAATATATTTAGTTGATAGTAAATTATATTATAACAAATTGAAACAGAAAAAAATATACTTTTTATAGTTTCATAAATTATAAGAACTTAAAGAAACTAAAAGTAAAAATAAGAATAAAAAACTCAAATAAATAAATTGTTTTACTAAATTTTAAAAACAAAAAATATAAATATAAAATATAAATATCCACAACTGAACTTTTGTGTTTGAGCTTAAAATAATATCATTTTGGTCTTAACTTTTTTAAAATTTAAAGACTCAAATAATCTTATTTTAAGGAATTAAATTAAAATAATACATTTTAAAGAAAGTGCTTAAGCCATTTGAGCTGGTCCAAGTCCAACCTCTTCGATCAAGCCCGACCCAAAACTTGATCAATTCAAATTTGACCCATTAACTACTTGTTGGTCCGAATAGTAATTGATATCGTAAGAGTGAACCTTTGATCTTTCATGAAGAGTATATCTGAAACAGTACATCACATATTGTTGTGTTTCTTACAGTAACGTCTGCACCAAGGGATTAAAAATAAGACATCCCCTGCGAAATGCTCTGCTCATATATAATATGTACACACACACAGAAAGTTCAAAGCCGATCTTTGTACTAATTACTTCCCATTTGATAGGATCAGTACTCAATCCCAAGCATGCCCTCCGAATTCGAAATGGATTCGACCGTGAAAAATGCTCTCTTGACTGTATCTGAAGATGTAGGCTTGTGATGTTCGCAAAGACGACTGACCAAAATCTGACAATGCTCAAACAGGAGCAGCAACTGGGAATGCATAAGCAATCAAAACCAACATGCAAAATAATGCCAGAACATTCTTTAGTTCATATTTGCCACCATTTTCGATTCTCCATTACTTTGACAAGTTCATCTGCTAATGATGCAAAGTTTTCAGCCCCGCTTTGCAATTCTGCGGTTCGCTGGTTGATTCTCTGATACAAAAAGACGCGTTGAAGGTTAGACAAAGAAAACCAGGGAGCTATCTGGATATTAAAGGAAAAAAAGAGTTTCAAATGATACTGAACATGATACCTCCAGTTTTTCCTGCCTCTCGAGAAGCTTGTTTTTTGCTTCTGCTGCAGCTGAAGATGCATCCTGAAACAGTTATCACATTAGACCGTATAGAGTTTAAGAGCAGTTTCTATGGAAGAACACAGAAACCATCACACATAATTACCCCAGCCTTTCTGTATTTGGCTCTAATTTCCTCAGGTGTCCTACGTCTGGGTTCCGTATCGTCACTACTGCCCAATAACTTTTCCCGTTCTGTTTCCTTTTCTGCAGTTTGAAAATCATTTCGTCAAATAATGAGTTGAAGGATACAGAATTTGGAAGGCAATCTACTTATCCTTTTAAGTACTTTGCGAATCTTGTGATGATGTAGCTGCTGGATGCAGAGGAGGTTCATCTATATCGATGTCATCTGTTGTTGGAGAGAGAACATCAGGTGTCTGAGAATGAATTGATGAAAGGACAAAGGAAAAGAATGTGGGAGAGATGGACAACCTATGTTAAGCTCAGCAACTTCTTGGTGATCTGTGACCGTACGGGATGAGTTTGAAAAAGGGGGCTTTGAAAAAATTTGCTCTAGATGAGTAACGTCGGACTGAGGATTCAGAATATCATTAACATCTACCTTTTCCCTTTTAAAGCCTTTGACGATACCACTTATAACTCCCGATTTAGAAACCTATATAACAAGATGAAACGAACTAAGAAAAGCTATGGAAAGACAAATCTTACATCAGTATAAACAAGTGATATTAACTTGAACCTGTGATTTCTTCTGATTTGAAGAGAGACTGAAGGCAGCATCTGCAGCAGCTGCTAGGACTTTATCATGGAGGCACGGATAAGACTCGGGAATCCTAACAAAAGCACCGTTCTGTTCCATCAGGAATTGTAATGATAATCATATTACAGGATAAATTCTAAGAATGACCATTCCCTCACACTAATGGTTCAACAGATAAGAAATGTACCTGAAACAATTTTCACCACTTAATAGGGAGATGAAGGCCAACTCACAACCATTTGCCTAAAAGACGCTCAATGTTAGATAGCTATCGTCAAAAGAATCACAGTACACAACACACTAACAGAAATACGGGGAGTAAGGAAAACATTTAAAAATGAGAATTGTGAGGTGAAGCAGTTCACAACTCCATCATTTAACACTCCCCTCTCATTCCCATCACCAGAAAGGAAAACATGCTGAACATTTTTCTAACAGTAGCAATAATTGGGATTAAATGATACCATTGTGATGTGCCCATCATCAGAACTCATTATCTTCTCTAAGTTTGCCTTGAAACTCCACCTTAGAACTGACATTAGAGAGCTTTCTTTAAGCAATTCTAAATCTGGAAGTGATCTGGAGCAAAGACGGGGTTTCGATATCAGCAATTCGAATACAAGTAACAACAGCTCAATTAACTCTCAAGAGCATTCAATCTGCATTACACAAACCTAAGAAGAAGCCTAAAATGATCCTAGCCCACAAGCAGTTTACCTGATTTCAATTACACCATTCTGAAACAGCAAAATCACTCCACAAACTTTGTTATTTTTATTAAAAGTTGATGCCCAACAACAAAGTACTGTATGCTTCACTTTATAAATACTTTTACTGTTTCCCTGAAAAGGAGTGGGTGAAGAATATCAGTCAACTAGTAAACATATTACGTGGTTTATAAACAAAAAACAAGAAGAAAATAGAATTACTTGAATGGTATTCTTTGTAGAGTAAAGGCGCAACGAATCCTCGCAACAAAGCAGAATAAGTGAATCCGTTAATCTTTCTGCAGTGGTTTCTATATCTGAAGAGTTCTGCTTGTTATTATTATGTGAGCTAATCCTTGTTTGATTAGGTTTGTCGATTGGCACATTCTTCCCAACTGTATCTTGACCTGACTCTTCCAGCTTATCATCATCACTTCTGCCAGAGGTTGGAGACCTGTTGTCTGTGGAAGGAAAAATATTGGTTTCCGTAAGGTTTTTGTTGGCACAACCCCACTGAAAAGATTCACTATTGATTTTCGATGGAGATAATACTTGCCTATGACATACATGGAAACCACATTTGCTTTCTTTTTTGGACGCCATGGATGAGCGTTGGTCAATCTACCACTACCACTATCAATGACGTTGAGAGTTGCATCCTTGGTTAATACAAACATGATTTCCTCACTAGAATTGGCTGGAGTATCAGGCTTTACCTCCTCTGGTCTCCTCTCAATGCTATGAATCTTTGAACGTTCTATTCCAGTCACCGAAATAATTGGAGAGGTAGAGGCAGGCATACAGTCCGTAAGGAACAAAATCGATAGTGAATTCATGTCAAGCATTGCTACCTGAGATTAAGCATCTGATCAATAATCCATCTCAAAAGGGGCAACAACCTGAATAAGTAAGAAAGAAGATTAGTTAGTAAAACTACAACGAGAGATGATACTCACACGGCTACATTCAAAACCCACAGCAAGTTTGGCTCCAGAGTTGGTGAAATGAATTGCATGGATGGGGGAATTAAGAAGAGAAAAAACAGCGGTGTACTGAAGTTCTCCCCCTTCAGGTAAACTGCGAACTATGAGAGACAGATTGCTTCAGATTGAGTACGTAAAGCCGAATAATAATTTCCAAAGCTAAATACTACTTGCAGTGCATGAAAATCTATAAGTATGCCATGAAACTGAAGAACCCCACAATTTAGTGAGAGAAAAAGAGGACCAATGATGGATTAAACATTCCTTTTACAATGACTATAGCCAAACTTGAATCACCATTAACTTTCAAGTTATTCACAAGATTTAATGGATTATTTTGACATCTAGACCTATGGAAATATTTAGAACTCCCAAATGTTTTTTTTGTTTATTTGGTAGTCTCATCTAAATCACTCTCAGCATGCTTCAAATAAGGGAATCCAAGCTTCAAATAAGAGAACCGAAAACTCAAACATGGTCATGATTGTCAAGTTTTAATAATTGAACAACCTTTCTCTGAATCTAAGTCATTTTAATATAACAAGATTGATTTTGATGCTCGGCTATCTGCATATTTTGAAGCTTGTAATGCCCTACCCATTTTGGTCACATAGACATATTCTTCAGTAGGCTTCTTCAATCTTCACCACGAGAGAGCTTAAAATTAGTTAAAAATCTAGAAATTTAATTGTGGTTACTAGAGTGACTTCTATAAAACTTTAAAATTAAAAAGTCAGAGACAGAAACGGCACATCTCCAACTTACCTTCATTTTTGGTCTCGGTTACAAAAAGAAAACTTGTCTCACGGGAACTACCCTTTAGTTTATAAATGCGAACCTACTCAAACAACAGATGGAAGATATAACATAATATCATAAAACTTTGAAACCAACAAAGAATAAAGAAAAAAAAAAGAAAAAGAACCAGTTTAGAAATGTTACTGACCACTCCACATGCATTACCAACAGCCAAAGTTGATGTGATGGAACACAAATCAAATTTTGATACAGGATCACTTAAAGATGCTATTTGTACATCTTGCGCCTGCCATTCATCTGAGGTCCTTAGAGACATGTATGGTGTGTTGCACCAGTTAGTTAATGGAACTATGGGAAAGGAACTCTAACCTTTACTTCTAGAACACAAATTGGTGTAAGAACAGGATAGGTAGCATTCCATAACCGTACACATCCATCCTCATAACCTGCTATGTACACTCTTTCAACAACAGTATTTGCCCCAAATGAAAATTGGCTGGGAACTCCACCAGTCAATGGCCACTTTGTACCATCAATCAGGACAGGAGAGGAACCCTGTTTCTTAACAGTGCTAACCTGAGAGATTGGATGAAACTGCTTGATGATATACTATCGACGGCGAACCAAATGCTTAAATAACATAGAGGACCATTTTTGAGCCATGATACCTCAGAAAGAACTTTTGACAAGTTTCCATCTATGGGAAGTGCAATGAATCTTGCTGCAGTTATAGTTGGATCAGATAAAGGTACTACGGCTGGGAATTTTGCAGCAACAACAGGTGTTTCCTTCTCTTGCTTAGGTAGTAAGGCAGACAAGCTAGGACCACTGTACAGATGTAGCTGTCCTGGATTTGTCAGTGTAAGAAGATCCGTTTGGTGAGTACTTGCCACAGACCCAGAACTTGGCAATAAAATCATGTCAGCAAACGAGCCGCTAAGAGTAAGATCCAAGCGTCCAGTACATTTTAGTGTCTCCAACTTAGATGACCATTCCAGAGTCAATACCTGTCCATCCAATTCACTACTTAGAGCAACTACTGTTATGACAAAGGAAAATACTGATGCATCACTACAATAGACAAAAGACAAATACACACCAAAAATCAGTATTTTGAAATATTCCATGTGAATATCATTTGAACTGGATTTGAGTTTGCATTTGATCCTTAAAAATGTTAGTGCATGTTCAATATTTTGACATTTGCTATGAGGGTTTCTAGCCTTTTTGAGGTTTCCACCAATCATGAGGCCCATCCCGCAAGTAAACTTCTTGTTTGGATGATAATGGAGTGACTAAATCTTATGTTCCATTATTATCCTGACTTTGAGCAGCTGTAGCCAATTTCTTTATAGTTTCCAAGGGATTTCAAACTGAGATGGTAATAGATAGTGTGATATTTGCATACTTATACTTGGATAAATTTCTTTAAGATTGAATTGATCTGTAGATGATGTCTTCCGAAAATTCTAATTCATATCATAATTTGATTACGATATATGGCAGCCGCTATGCTAAAAAATGCAAGCTGTTTTATGATAAAATAGTAAAATAAAGATTCAAAAGCAACACCAACTAGATTAATAACTAAGAATGAAAAACTAATAGCTGAAATTCAAAGCAGTTTCAGTCCAAATAGAGGAATGAAAGGTGAAACTCACTGTCAGAACTTCTTCAGATCCTATTTCATCACCTCCATAGATAAATAGCTGACCATCACAATTATTAGATCTACTGCGTCTGGACCAGTGCAAGACAATAACAGGCAGCCTCTTTTTAGCAGATGATAATTGTAGCCTAACAATATTGTTAGAGACTTCACTCTGTTGGTTCTTAGAAGAGCGAGCAGTTGATAATTTCCATAACAAGATGTCTCCATCTATATAACCAACTGCAAGAATGGAACCATTAGAAGAAGCCCAACATAGAGCACTTATCTCTTTCTCCTGTAGGTGATAAGATATATTGTCTTCATCATTAGTATCTGCTGCACTTTGAGGGTTGCTGATCCCACCTTTCAGTTGGAGGTCCTTACCACCTCCAACAAAAAGAACTCGAGCTTCAGAAATATCCCAAAGAATTATCAAGCCATTCTGATAGGCAATCAGCAGTCTGCAAAATCCCTAATGTGTTAGAAGATATACAGTGCTGATCAGGACAACTAAAGTAATTTGTAGAGCAAGATGATAAAGCATGGTTAAGAAAAGCACATCCATGTTAACAAATTTCAAAGTTCATGCAACAAATGGCTCAAAAGAAAAAAAATGAAAAAGAAAAAAGCTATTAAATATAATTAACTTGCTGTCATGAACAAGGATTGTGCCTGATCCAAGAACACAAGCGAAAAAGAAAAACAAAAGTAAGTGTATCTTGCCTATTTTGGGATGGACTAGATTGTGGAAGAATTCCAATAATAGGTTGACGTTCAGGAGATGGAAATCCAGCAGCTTCTGCGAACAGGCCAAGACAAAGACGATTAGCACAATGAAGAATACATGAGCTAAAATTAGACATAACTTGGCATCATCACAAAGTAAAAACTTCATTAGCCATACTAGTCAGCAAACATCAATAAGAGTGATAAGCAAAAAGGAAAACAGTAAAAGTGACGGATGAACAAACATACATAATACGCGGCCTTTTTCGTAGCTTTAAAGCATATTAGTGAAAGCTTCTTAAATAAAAAGCTAGAACAACAAATATTAAACATTGGTGATATCCACCATGTAAGTTGGTATCTTGAAGAATATATATAGAGCAATGAACGAAAGAATATCATTAGAAAACACCAGTCTATCCAAGCAAGAAAACGTACCTTTTAAACAGCTTTCAGGTATTTGATATGGCAACCGCAACAGTTTAGGATCATCAGCATCAAACTTCACCACAGAAACCATACCACACTCATCTCCGAGGTACCTATGAGTAATAAACAATGCAATGTATCACTCATGCAATAGTCTTCTCCACTGCCAGCAATTAGCAGCCTATTTGACACTTTTTGTTATGGCAATACAGTACATTAGGTAGGAGCCGCTGATAACAGAGAAGGCAGTAATATTTGATTCCCATCGTAAACAACACGCTAGACATCTGTTGTCCAGATTCCATACCTATTAAAATAAGTTGATAGGTAAGGTAAGAATATGCATAAATTTCAGTAAAATTACATCAAACCATATGCACTATCCCTAAAAAATGCCACTGGTATCATCCTCGTATATTTGGAAGGTTTTCTCTTTGAAAGTTTTCGGAAAAAAATTGCATTTTGAAGTGATATGCATCTTCCGTAAACACAAAAAAGAAATTCAGAGGTCCAAAGACAGCAGACAGGATCTTTTATATGTGTGTGTGTGTGTGTGTGTGTGTCATGAAACTATAACTGCACAACTCAGTACCTGAATATCATTCTCATTAGTTATGCTGACTAAGAAACCCCGGTTTTGGAAGAACTGCAGAAAAATATTACACACGTCAATTCCCACTAAACATAGATAGGCAAAACCAAAAATATTGTTAGAATAACGAGTACAACCTCCAGATACTTAAAAGGCAATGATTTTGGGGACATTACAAGCCCTTCAATACCATCACCTCCAAACACTTTGATTCGCCCATCCCTACAACAAGCAGAATACTAAGGACTTATTGGGTCTAAATTCAAGTATAAAATACAAAGAATGGTTAAAAGTGTGGGGGAGAAAAAAGAGAGGAAGAGAAGTTGGAAGCGAGATGCTTACAGAGTGCCAACAGCTAAAAGGCGCTGAACTGGGTCAAAAGCAAGAAGTGACGATGTAGAAGGAATACCATAGTGGATCGATACCTGCAAGTCCAAGTCTTCCGGCTTCAAACTGCCACGTCCCACCTTTCCCTGAACAGAGGAAATGATCACAACTCAGAAGTGAGTATTATCATCTTCTTTAACGTATCATTTTGAGTTTCAACAAGCTTTCTTCACTGATCACTTGTACCCATCTTTACATATCAACCCCACAACCAATACCCACTTAAACAACGTTTCAAGAAACAAGAAACAAGAGGCGGCGTGACGAAGGCAGAAAATTAGTTTTTTTTGGAAGTTCAGAAAAACTCAACACTTTTCAGCAAATAAAGGCAATAACAAGGATGACCATGATTAAAACTTAAAAGTGAATAAAAACTAAAAGGGTAATCTCAAAAGATTCGAACTTGATTGATGGCGGATTGATCATTGACCATCGTGACTGACCTGATGGTGGACGGCCTTTTGAAGAAGACGCTTCGCCGCTAACATGGCGGATTAGAAACAGAGAAAGTGGGGTGGATTTGGTGCCTGTAAAGAAAACGAACTAAAGACTCTTGACTATATAACATACAGACAAATTGAATTGGATGATATACTTTTTTTTGGTTGTATCTGAGTTGTTAGTGGTTAATCCAAAGCTCTACAATGCTCGACCTACCGTGCTTTTCTTAACTTTGCTTATAAAATTTTGATACCGTTGATTATGGTTGGGGTAAGATTCTGTGTATTAAGTTGTAGGATAGCAAAGAACTGCTTCAATCTCGAAAGGGGATGTAGCTCAGATGGTAGAGCGCTCGCTTAGCATGCGAGAGGTACGGGGATCGATACCCCGCATCTCCACTTCATTTTCGTCGTTGCATACCTACGACGCCGTACTACGATCATAACTCACGACAATTTCTGAGTTTGATATTTTTGCGGCGGTCATATGATGTCGACGAAACTGAATGTGAATCACTTTGGCATTGAGAGAGTTATGAGCCTCGGGCCTGTTTTAATACAACGGCCTTATGAGAGTTTGTGACAACGGAGGAAAAACGCACATGAAATCCTCTATTCAGTTAAGTGTTTCGACATTGATGTTATTTAATTTTATTAGCATATTTACATAATCTTTATGTAAATGTGTAGAGAAAATTTAATAAAAAATAGTAGAAATGTAATAGTTGTTCAAAAAAAAATGACGAAAGATATCTATGTATGGTATAAAAACTAAGATACGAGACAAATAAAAATGATACGAGTATTATTTAGCGGAGCCTCCGTGTCAAGCTTAGTCATTAACCTACACTTCCGATCCAATCTAATCTCACTAGAAATTAAAAAATCAAAATCTATTAATTCAAATTTTAAATTAAATAAGAAAAAAACTTGAAGATCAAATTCGAGACAATCCAAAATGACTTGTACCCTCGGAAAATAACATACATCTTAAAATTTTCTCAAAACAAGCTCGATCACACACGTCCAAATTTTAAGTTGAGCTCAAATTATATGATCAAGCTTCAAACTAAATTCAATTAACCCTATTCATTAACATTGGGTTTTATTAAGTTGAACTTATTCCGATTCAAACTTTACCAAATTTTTTTGCATAAACTCAAATTTAAACCCTAAATTTGGTTGGGTTCAAAATTGATATTTATTTCAAAATAATAATATTTGATTGATATAAGCTGATAATTGATATGAAAAATCAATAATTGATATGAAAAATCTACTTTAAAAAGTACTTTTTTAAAAAGCTGTATTTTAACTGCCAAAAAAACTATATCTACCTAAAAAGTGTTTTTTTTCATTTTATAATTAAACATTTATTTTTCTTTAAAAAAATTTACGGTGAAAAAAATACTTATTTATTCTCAAAAGCTCAACCAAACGGTCACTTAAACTTCAAACCAAACTAAACTAAACCCAAACAACCCAAACCCAGCCCGGTCGAATCAAACTAGGTCAGGCCAAATCCCGGCTTTATTCGCATCTCAAAGCAATCGGTGCTTTAGATTAAAAAAAATTAGTTTATTAAAATTGAACAAATTACCGTCATTTTAATTAATTGATTTTTTAACCATTAGACAAAATGACATCGTTTGAGTCGATCTTAACCTCGATCAACTTGGACCGACGTTAATCTCGCTTTGTTTCGAGGAGTGATGTCGGTAGTAGCAAATTCTAACATGCGTTCATGGTCTTGTACAACAACACTTGGATCTCATATCATATAAATGTCGAGGCCTTTTTGCACGGAGTTGATATCAGTCCCACAACAGGCGCAATCTACAATAGTCCAACAACCTTTACGTTGCTTTTAGATGCCTAAATGTTGAGTAAAGACTAAACAAGGTGATATTCAAACACTGGTAACACAAGTCGGGCATATTTTCCGTAACTGAAACGTCAAACATTGCAAGAATCTACAAGTTCTATAACAAGTTTATCATATCATATAAGTACCTACGAAATAACCATCAAAAGATGACTCTAGTTCCACAATAATAATCATGAGGCTACAACTGGTACTCAAGAGTACATCTACTTTCCTGTCAAAGCTAAATAAATAGGTTTGAAGCTCTATGGAATAATGATGACGCTTCCAAAATGAAATTTTCAGATCAGGGAAGACAAGAAAGATGTCCAACCGAAAATGAAATTCAAAGTTACGTAGAAGGAAGATTAGGAGCACTTGAGGTATGAAATGGAAATTGGCTCGAGGTACTGCTTTAGGTCTGCCAAACCAAAAACCTAAGCAAAAGGTCAACAACAAAATCTAACATTAGAAAAGGGCATTGCTTATTAAGAAATTTATCCCAATGCAATAGGATGATTACCTCTGATTCCTCATCTTTTCTTAAACCCATACTTCTTTCGTTCGTAAAACAGATCTGTTTTTGCACTTCCTAAGTTTACAATTTTTGGACACCCATCTCTGTCCTTTTCCTGTTGAGTACACTCTTTGCAGTAATATGCATCAGAAATACCCACACCTCCACAGATAACACACCTCCCTTGGAAAGATCCGTAGTTGCATTCATCACACACCCGCACAAGTGTGCAAGGACGCACATAAGAATCGCAGATTACACATTTACCATCACACTTCTCGCACAGCCGTCCAATAGCAATCCCTGGTTGCTTACGACACATAATCAAGTCAGGATGATGCTTGGCCATTATCGCCCAACTCTAGCAGACCTGTTTTCAGCAAGCACAATATATCAAATTAATAAGATCCGTCAATTTACTAGATGAAGCTTTCCATAAAAAAGTTTTATCTTGCAAATTGAAACTATATCATCTTCATACAGCAGTTATCTTGCTAGTTTGAATGTTCTTCCGTGATAGTATGCAATTATCTTGCTAGTTTGAATGTTCTTCCATGATAGTAATTTTCATGTACAAATATTGAAAACATCATTTGTTAGAAAACCTTGATACCTTCTCATTCTCTCCACAATCAAAGGTAACCACACAGCCAAGCAAGTGATAACAGATTCACAAGATTAGGAACTGAGTGGACACTAAGTAGAATCCCATATAGATAATGAGGACAAGTTACTCAATAATTGATTGCTGTGATAACAGTGTTTTATCTTCAAGACGGACGAGGCTAATCCGACTATAACAGAACAAAGCAAATCAGCTAAAACCAAACTAGACATGAAAAATTAACACATAAAAAATGAGAACACATAGAATCAGAGCAAAGATAAGTTGAAATAACATAAATTAAATTCTTCATAGCTATCAAAGAAACTCAAACTTCAAATTTAATCCAAACAATTGAGCAACCTTAAAAAGTAGCTGCTTCCCCAAACCTTTAAATCTCCGAAATACCAAAAAAAATTGAGCTTCTCGGATCACAAAGACGCAACAGAGCTAATCTACGAGTGAAAAGATATCGAAATTTCATAATCTAACTGTAACGGAACTAACAAACTGAGGGAATACGAAGTCTAGGGTTCCGAAAAGGAAAAGAAAAGGCAGAACAAAACTTACTTCTCTCTAGCCCTTGAAGCTGAGCAATGGAACGTCTCTCTCTCTCAAGCCCTCCGAAGACTCCTCTTCTGCTCAAAATCTGCTCCCTTGCCGCCCTTTCTCGATTGGTATAAGATTTGCCGACTTTAGAATCTGAAGTTTTCGGCTAGGACTACTATTATTAATTAGACAAAAGAGCCCCCAGTCAAATCATTGGCAACATAACAGAAAACAAGTGTAATATTGTCATTTGAAGAACTTGAAAATAAAGTAAGAGTAGGCTTGCTATTCCGGCTACTGGACTTGGGCTCACCTCCAAGTTCGAGCCCGACTTAAAAAATTTATGTCCTGACCCGAGCCCAGTCTAAGTTCAATTAATCTTTTCTTTGTTTAGTGTCTGTTTAAATTGACTTTTGGAAGGTCAATCTAATACAAAAGCCTTTTTTTAAAGAAAAATAGATGTTTGACTGTAAAACAAAGAGCACTTTTTTAATATATATGACTTTTATGGCAGTTAAAATACAGTTTTTTAAAAAACTCAAATTTGAAGCTTCTAACAAAAAAACGTTTTTTCGAGTAAATTTTTCAGATCAATTAATGAGTCTATTTTTAGTCCCTTTTACTCTTATGTTTTACACATAATTCTCATAATACCCACAAACTCATCTTCACATTTATTACAATATAATGCATAATTTATTATGTATTTAACTATTTACTCGATTTGAATATTTATTTTAAGATTTATATAATATTATTTAGCTTTTATATGTTTTAATATTTATTTTTTATATTAATTTTACTTATGTTATAATTCATATAAAAGATTTGGTTAGATAT
>JAOSBL010000004.1:28798133-28823788 GCA_027568915.1 Erythroxylum roraimae
ATTGTGCTTTGCATATTGTTTAATATATTTTAAATAATATTTATATGCATAAATAATTTTTATTACAAAATAAAATAGTTAAAATTAAAAGTATTTTTATTTTTATATTGCCAAACAGTCTACTGTATAAAGTTTTTTTTAACTCTTTTTTAAATGATAGCTAAACAGTTAACTGGTTTCTTAGAAAAGTTTTTCACAAAAAAAATGTACAGAAAAAAACTCTACTGACGAAAGCTCTACTAGTATAAGCCCAACCAAATAGAGACTTAGACATAAATATTATATCTCAACTAATTAAATATCATTGAATTAGTAACACAATTTAATTCTTAATCTCAAATTAAATTTGATTTAAATTAATAATTATAATAAATTATTAATTCATATCAAATTTAATTATTACTATTCGAGTTTAAAAACTCAATTAAATCTCCATGCATATTTAATTAGTTCATGTTTGATATTTACGTCACATATATTTTATTGTTTTTTAATTAAAGCCTTAAATAATTGAAATGTAAGAGAACATTTTTTTAAAAACAAAATTATTTCGTATTTTGAAAATTATAATTTATTCCTTTATAATTTGTTTAATTATCACACAACCTTTCCCCTCATGTTTTATTAAATTTTTATTTATTTTAAACCTCAAAATAATATAATTTTTAATTTTTTTAAAATTATAACACCAATAAACCACTCAAGAAAATTATGTGATAACTAAATAATAATATAAAGGTGAAAATTTTCTTCTTCATCATCAACACCCAATTGAAGTCTTGCTGAAGTGCGAGATACGGGGAAAAGTGAAAATTTTCAAAACATGAAAAAAAATCAAATCACATATAAGTCAAAGTGTAATTACCTCTAAAAATAATTAAACAAGTTAATTAAAAATAAATTTAAATTGGACTGTCTTATTAATTATGATATAAAGAATAACTAGAGCAATACTTGACATTACATACAAGATAATTCCCTACAAACTGGGAAGGCATATCCAAAGTGCAATTCAACTAGCATTAGTAATACCGTGAGTATATACATATTTGTTCTTGTATCAGCTTACGAAAGAGAAAGGGATTCAGATTCGGATTCAGATTCAGATTCGCCCGGTTCATGTCTATCGAAAAGAGGTATCGAGCTTGACAGCAGACTTACTGGAGGCCACACAAACGAGGCCTTGAACAGAACTGCCTTCCATTGGCTTTAACAAGGGCCATAACTCCGGCAGTTACTCCGGCCAACAGCACAGAAGACAGATACTGATGCGCATTTCGGCCGACTGTTGATTTAATTACGAAGCAGAATCAATCAGCTCTTAGCTGAAAAGATCAAGAACTTGACACAAGAAAAATGAAATGCATGAGTTACCTTGGTGAAGTGTGAAGGAAGTCACTGTCAAACCTCCAATTAGTAGAGCTGATGCTACCGGGAGATACTGACAAGAAGCAGGAAGGTTTTAAGTATTTTCTTTAAGTATTCTCTTCTAATTAATTTCTGTATAATGATTTTGCAACCAAACCAGGAAGCTTTTTTTCATAGTTACTGTCCCGATACTTTCCGAAGTAAGTATATGTTATATGTTAGTTTTGAATCTTTTGATGCAAGAATGTGAAAGTAAATATAGATTAATGCATCCTGATAAAGAATGCTTGATCTTCAATGTGATGAGAAGAGGTAAGGTTGAGTGCGAATTTGTATATAAATGCAGAAAAGGTGGGCAATAACAGGAACTTTGGATACAGAAAGAGATGATACACTTACAGAAAATGATTCAAATCCGTTGAGCTGAAACGGTGAAGGACCATTTCTGTTTATAGTATAGTGACCACTTATAAGATCAAGTGCATCCTGCAGGCATTCGAAAGAGCTTATGGTTAAGTACACAATAGACCAGCACGGGCTTTCTCGATGCAATAAGAAGTCAATACTGAAAAGAAAAAGCGGCAGATCACCTGTCGTACTCCATCTTGAAAATTATTCAAATAGTATCTTGAAAGAGCACTTATACCATCTTTTATCATTCCACCAAAGGTCTGTCTTCCATATCTGCAGTTTCCCAGAGCCAAATGTGTATAATAATGCAATATACACAGAGTATATCCGTCACTAAGTAGATTTCTATTCTGACTTACCTCACCAAGTCCCCTTTTAGGGCATAAGTTCCTGCATATTCAAGGCTTATCTCATCACCTTGCTCAGCCCACACTGAAACATCCAATAATGAAGCTGAGAATTTTGGTAGAGACATTCTACCCAAATTTGGAAATTAGAATAGTAACCTAGAAATTACATACGCGTCCTAAACTTTACATAATCTTCGTTGTACATGGAAATGCAGTCTGTAGAAGTAAGTACTCCTATTCTTTGTAATTGTTCGGTCAAAGACTTCTCAGCAAGATAGCTCTGTTTAAACAGAACAGGGAAGAAAATTAGGTAACACATCTAAAGTTGTAATATCAAGCTGCAGAATTAGTTAGTGACAAGAGAATCAGTAAGTAATGGAAAAAATTTAATCCATAACCTTGTCCACCAACCTGGGTAACATTTGTTCGATCTAGGCAATCAATGCAATTGGATCTGATGATCCCTTTCTGCTCCTCTTTTATGGTTCCTTCTGTGTCTATAAGGAAGTATCTGCTCAGCTGGAACAGTAATGATTAAAAACGATATTATGGAAAGCCAGTATAACTGGGTCACAAGTACTTGGAAAGAATTATCAAGAAATTCTTGTTCTCATTACCCATGTTTTTTGAATTCCTCCGATATCTGATCATACAGTACTTGTAGGCCTTCAAATTTTGAGTTGCCACATATATGATGGAAGTCAAAAGAAACATATCTGCAATGTAATTTAGCATATGAAATTTACAGCACTCATGTGGATTCAGTTTCCAAGAAAAGGTGTGCAGTAACAAATGGTAAAACTGAAGTGAACATTCCAAAATTTCTAGATGTTTCACACTTTGAAAGAGATAAGTAGTCAAAGGAAGAAAAAGACACCTCACGGTTGCAAGCTTATGCATTTCAGCAGCATATGCAGCACTTAATTGACCTTCATCACCATGCTACATTAGTAAAACACATAATTAGTAAAACACATAAACATGGAGCATATTATATCTGGAACAAACAATTTATAATTGCACAACCAAAAGTCAAAACTAGAGTATGGACTACCCAAAATGATGTGATGCTCATAGACAATTTTCAAAGAACCACTAATGCTGGACATGCATGCATAAGAGTCGAAGAAAATGAAAAAACCTCTGACCTTATCAGTTAAGTCAACAGCTATGACATCCCCGTATCGTTGAGAAAGATCATGAAAATGGCGCTCTACAACACTTGACTGGGTCAAAACAAGCAAAATATACGGTAAATATGGCCTCAAGAAATGGATAAATTTTATGGTGTTTTCGAGTCGAAGCATACTGTTTGGTCATCATTAATAACCCTAAGATGCGGTTTATAGCTCAAATCAACAATTTGTTCCCAAAGAAGTGGAATGGACCCTCGAACCTGAGAAAAGTAGATAGACACTGTTCAGATAGAAATTATGTGCTCCATTCTGAAAGAAAACCAGAACATGATCTATACTAATTCTCTAGGCACATTTTGTAGCTGGAGAGTTTGTTAAGCAAGGCATGCATGTCTCCAATTCCAAATTGCTCTGAAATATCTAATATTCAGAAGGAATATGGACATTCACGTTCCATCGGCCATAGTAAACTGTGTGATAGTTGATGTAGGATCCAAAGGAAATGAAAATTCTACAGTATCTTTGAATCCAAACGCAGGATATCATCACTTAACCTTAAGAAACAAGACAAATTGGGCACAAAAGGAATAAACATGACTGCACTATCTAATGTCAATGGATTACAGTTGTCTGTTCACAATGATGACGATAAAGGAATGGATGAAAAATCAGGTAAAGCTCATGGCTAGGCTAGGATGAGAAGTAGCAGTGTCAGTCAGGTCTCTTTGTGGAGGTAGGGCTACAAGAAGCAACAGGCTCGAATCTAATTAGGGTTCTGCATGCACTGCACTATCTCTTAAGGAATGCCAGGTTCCAAGGGAAAGAACCCCAGAGATTATTAAGGGAAAATACCAGGTCTTCAAGTGATGCAACTAATTTTTAACAAATAAATAGAAAATGTACCTGCAATAGTGAGGACCTAAAACCTTTCAGCTCTAGCAATTGCTCAGTTTCAATAGAATTAGCCGCATCTCCATTAAAATTAGCTCCTCTTCTCCACATTCGTGTTCCTAGACCACAGAATTACCATATAATGAACAAAAATATGAACCACTTACTTGCAGCCAAAAAGTAGCAATCAGTATCATTTATTCCCTAAATGTACATACCTAAACGGCGGTTACACCTTCTTGAAAGCAATGTAAGTGTGGCTGGTGAACCCTTCAATGTTAACTGTACAGCTCCAAAGCGTATATCTTGGTTAAGTGCATACATTTTTCTGAAGAACAACAATCAAATAAAGTATGCTACTTATACACTGCATTTAGAGCCCCTGAAGACAATTACAGATGTGAACCAACAAAGTCAGCAACAAAGATAATAAATATAACATATAGGGCGTCGTAGACTTTCAGGATATTTCCTTGTACTATAGGAATGATGAACTCGTCAAGCTGCCAGTAAAAGAGAGAAGAGAAGGGGGGGAAAAAAAGAGAGAGATGTTAGGAAGAAGAAAATATTGTACTGGAACTATTTTTCTGAAGAATTAATATTACTAATTAAAAAACAAGAAAATCATGCCAATATACTAGCCTAATGGGCAGCCAATGCAATGAATATCTCTTTTTACCTTCAGCTCAATAAGTTCCTCTAATAGATTTCTGTTCCAAACAAATCGAGGGTCAGCCTGGAATGCAGCAAATAAAAGTTTAATAATCTCAACAACTAAAGATGTTGCAAATGCGTGCAATATACAAAAAATAAGCATATAGATTTCAGTTTAAAGATTGTCTCTAAAACATGAATTTGAGAATCAACTGAACAACTACAATTTAATATTACATGAGTCGTTCCCAAAACCACCAGTATCTTCTTTTGAAGTAAAAGGATATTTGAGAAGATTGTGACAATCTGAAGAAATTTCTATAGAGTGAAGTTGCCCTATCAAAACAATTTTAGCACATAGATGTAAACTTTTCTGACATCCATTTAATCTAGAAATAACTTTTCTAAACTTTTACAACTTCTTTGAATTTTGGGTTTCAGGTATTCAATTACCAATTTATTAACGACAAATACAAATATTCACCTGCTTCCAAAATGGTTTAGCCATCCACCCTTCTGCTAATTTGGATCTTCTCTGTAAGCTGGAAAATAGGAGAATGTGAAATTCTTTTAAAATCGTAATCACTGACAAGAAACAATCATAACCGAGATTTATTACAAGATAAAAGAATTTACTTTAACGTCATATCTGTTTCATATGAATAGTACAACCCAGGAGTTGATTCCACTATTTTCAGTAAATTCATGTAATAAGCCTCATCTCTTTTCTGCAATTAAGATATAATGCCTGATGTTCAGAAACAAAAATGGTCTCAAAAGATGACGATATAAGTTTAGCATCAAACATTACCTCCTGTGAAGTTGAAAATTTCAATGCTTCGTTGCAGGAGAGGAACTTCATAGACATTACGCGAAAAACAGGAAAACCAAGAAAATCTCCAGCTTCTTTTCGAGAAGTTATCACAAGCACGTAAGTTCCTGCACCATCATAAAGAAAATTTTAAATTCCAATGTACTGAACAGAATCAGGAAACCCCATCACATTATAACTCACTTAAGATTACTCAAAAGCCCAAGAAACAACCTTGAAACTTTGTTGCAAATGGAGTGTTTAGTAATTACCTGCAAGCAACCTTATTGTTCCCGCCACGCCATAGACTGTCGAAGTTTTAGACGGCCTTCCAAAATCACTTTCATCTGCAACAACAAGCTAACCAATAAACCATCAAAAGCTTCAAAGAAAATTAGAATCTTGAAGTTCCCTTAACAGCTTTCATTTATATGCTAAAAAAACATCAAAAAATCACAAGAATAACGGAACCTAGAACAAGTCGACGCATAAAATGAGAAGAAATAGAGTACCGTTGATGAGCTCGATATCGCCATCGCTACGGCGAATCAAGAACCCTTGACTTGGAGATGTGACAGATCTGATCACATACTTGTCCTGAAACTCTTGCAATTCCAACTGGTCCTGAAGCTTGAATCTACTTGAAGAAGAAGACGAGGAGATTTCCATAGTATAAAAGATCGTGAAACGGATGATCTGAGGACCAACTGAAAATCAATGATCTGAGGACCAACTGAAAGGAGACAACAAGGCCATAGCCGTATTAAAGACACGAACCAACTGACAGAGAATGTTGATTTGGACTTTTTGCGCTAAATTTATGTTCTTTTGGACTTTTGACCAAAGGAAAAGAGGAAACAGAAAGCAACAACTTCAAAATGATCCGAATTATTTTATAATGTTAATTAGAAATATAAAAAGGTTAATCAAATATTAAAATTTAAAAAAATCAAACATAATCACTAATTTCGTTAATTCCTAACTTTAATTTTACTAACATAAATATTTACTATAGTTTGTTAATTGTCTATATATTTTTATATAATATGATAACATTTTAAAATTACGAGCTAATAACAATTAATTAGTGGTAAGGTTGCGTATTATTGGACCTCCTTAAATTTTATGTACCTGTGACAATTAATTAAATATAATAGAAGAATATAATGAGATAATATAAAAATTAAAATAAATTAAGAAATTTAATGTAATTATTTTTAAAAAATAAATAAAATATTATATTTTATTACAAATAAAAGTTAAAAATTCAAATAATTAACCCATTTATTAATATTGAGAATAAATATAAATTTTAAATTCAATTTATTAAATTTTAAGCAAACAAACTTAATTTATTTGATAGTTTATGATTAATAAAATTAATTGTATAAGTTAAAATAGATTTGTATTCTAAAATTTTTAATTTTAATTAATTTTTATAATTTTAATTAGTGTTATAATTAAATTTTAAATTACAATTTATCCGTTATTTTTAGAGATTTACTCCACACCAGAATCATGAAATCTTGATTAGTTTGTATTAGTTGAGAAATCGTGATTCTGAATACTGGAACAAAAAGAAAAAGAAAATAAAGAAGCTTGGAAAGGTACTGGCCTTAGTTGTCTCAGGGCCCATTAAGCTTTTATATACAAATGTCTTAAGAGCTTATTGAGCCCGAACTCGTTCGGGGCCTGATCGGCCCGAAATTCAATTTGCCTGATTTTTAAAAAATAAAAATAAAAAATAATTTTATTTTACTATAACTGAGCTCGAGCTTGAACTTCGGCTCGAAGTCCAAAATTTTATTTTTAAAAAATCCAAACTCAACCCGAATCCAATTAAGATGAATAAAGTCCGTTAACTTTAAGTTGAATCAAACTCGGACTTAATCATCATCTTTATAAGAAAGGATTGATAGTAGCATTAGAGTATGGGCTAAGGTTCGTTCTATTGTTATTAGATTAATTTAATTTAATAAAATTTTAAGCTAAATTTTGAGTTGTCATCTAATCAAAACGACGTTACGTTAAAAGGTCCGCTTAAACTTGAGCCCATGTTTGGGCCGTGCTATACAAATCCACCTGAATTTTGAGACAAATTCAGGTTGTATTAGGTTGAATCGAGCCCCCTAAATAGACAATTTGAGCTTGACCTAAAACTTGACGGAGTTCAAGTTGTCATAAAACAAAGTAGTTTTAAAAAATTCAAAAAGTACCGTTACTATGCAAAAACAAAGCTCGCTCCAACTATTTTGTCATTACTTTTCAATCAAATTTAGAGGAAGTTTAGTGATATGCCTTAAATCTACAAGCAACACAGCTACATTGCAAACTCTGCGATACTATCATCTAATTCCTGTCCACTGAACCGATCATATTAAATCAAGACTTCACTTTTTAAGTAGACTGCTAATTTCTCCTTTCTCATACATGGAAGCTATGATATCACAGCCTCCAAGCAACTCACCGTTCACAAAAATCTGCGGGAAAGTAGGCCAGTTGCTATACTTCTTCAAAGTCTCCCTCAACCCGGAATTGTAATCTTCATCAAGCACATCAACACTCTCATAATCGATTCCTTCACGTTCAAGAATGCCGATTACCCTTTGCGAGAATCCGCACATCGGGGCACTTCGCGATCCCTTGATGAAAGCCACCACCTTGTTCTCCTTTACCAGTCGGTCTATGAGCTCTTCCAGTGGAACAGTTAGTTGGACATGACGACCCGGTGTGAGACGGAGATCAGCCTTCTTCTTAGTTGGCTGCGGTATCCATGTCGCATTTCCGGACTCATTGCCTGGTGGAACTTTTCCGGTCGCCTTTATATGTTCTTCCATCCATGACTTCCAAGCTTGAGTCAGAGCTGCTCTATCAGGTTCATCTACTACCATAACCTACGAGGCATCTCAACATCAAAATCAATGATATGCAAGTGAATTCAGAGCATCAAGAGCAAGAAGGGGAAAGAAAGGACGGCAGACATCTGTTCGTATTCATCATTCCAAATCAGTAACAAATAACTACTGACGTATCACACGTCAAGACCTGAAGAATGCAGTGTTGATGCATCAATAAGGTCACCCCTTTTGTATATCTAGCAATTCCAGCTCTAACACAGCCCTAGCATGCAGTGTTGATGCATCAATAAGGTCACCCCTTTTGTATATCTAGCAATTCCAGCTCTAACACAGCCCTAGCATGGAAGTAGAAAAACCAAACACAGGATTCCAAAAGGGTATTTTGCAACATTAAACATGATTAAGAGTGGTTAAGGTAATGACTTTGAACATGGCCAGCTTCCATGGTATAACCAACAGTGTGTACAATGCCCAGGAATGAATTCTCAGCTGTATGGCTGTCAGAAAATTACTAGCAATTCCGGCTGCGAGCTGCAGCCTGCAATCCGATCAAAGTTAACAATCCTGCTACCAACCACCAACTACTATGCCAGAACGGCCTCAACACTAACCTCACCTCTATGTTCTGAAACTCCACATCAACTACACAATCTTGGCTGTTCCAGACAGTGGTGCAAGTAAGTACTTTAGGCTATCAACAATGAAGTGTGGATTTCTTCACACATTCCGGTTAATTCCATGTTCATAATTACTCTATGTCTACTTGTTCCAACTTCATATATGTGTCAAGAAGTAAAAGATCAAACTTTGAAAGTGATTTTCAAAGGAAACAACGATTAAGGGTTGTCTTATATCTATTTATAAATCAAAATTAAAAAATTAGTAACTTTAATTTTTTGGATAAAAGACATAAACTTGTCTATAGTTTAAGAAATTTTAGAAACATTTCGTGAACTTCAAAATTTTCGAAAAAACTATTTCTAATTTTCAGTTTTCTAAAAAAACTTTCTTTTATACTTTAGTCGAAAAATAACAATAAAACAAATATAATATGAACATCAAATGTGCACTAATCATATGTTACTAATATAATAACTTAACATAACTTTTAAACTCAGACTCGAAACTAATTAAATTCGACTTAAATTAATAATTTAATAACAACAACCAGTATAAATCCCGCTAATATGCAGGGCTAATAATTTAAGATAATTATAATAAATTATTAGTTTGATTCAGATTTAATTAGTTTGGTCTAAATTTAAGAACTTAGATGAATCGTCATATAAGCAATATTTAACTATTACAAATGTGATGTTTACTTCGCATTGCACCGCATGTATTTCGTAATTATTTTCTAATCAAAGTCTAAGAGAAGATATTTTATTAAGCAAAAGGACCAAAAGTTACTAACTTTATGTTCGATCTACCAACCTTTCCTCGCCCCTATGAGAAAGTGTTCAACTAACAAAGCAGCTTTTTCTTCTCATAAATCAAGTATTTGGTGGTACCAATTAGCAATTTTTCATAATACCAAGCATCTCAAATTCCAACTACAATTCATATTCACTAGTAAAAGGCACTTTCGTTTAACCCTATATACCATATAATCCAAAGCCCGGAAATGCTATGCTATGTAGATTACAATGAAATGAAGACAATGAATCAGGGAAAGTTCGTAGATATAGTAAAAAGAGGTACTAAAGTGAAAAAATTCACCTTAACGGAGCTGCACAGCTCAGGTACCGACTTCAGGTGATTCAAAACGCTAGCCGCGATGTTCCTGGTGATGCCAATGAACTGAAGATCGTTACTCCCATCATAAACGGCGTAGACACCGCAATCTGACGGAAACTTTGCAGAGAGGTCCTCCGGCGTCGACGGAACGGGAACCATGTCAGTTTCCGAGAGGGTCCTGACGGCTCCCGCGACGACTAGAATGCGATGTCTGATCGTACTACGAGGTTTTAAGGGAAGAGAAGGGAAAGTGATGGAGGGTTTAGGGAGTGCATAGGACCAGAATTTGGGGGGATTCTGGGAAGAATGTGAAGAGACTGAGCGAAGAGAAGTGGAGGCATGTGGGGGAGGGACATTAAGAGTAGCCATTGTAGACAAATGATAAGGAAAAAAGGAGAACACAGGTCAAAGATGATCGAGGATTTTATGTTCTGACACATGATTGTGGTCTGGTTTTATGTTTGTGTTTAGTGGGCTTGTTTAATGGGTACAAATTTCCTAAATTACAAATATCATTTATTGATCCAAAAGAAAGAAAAAAGTTTGAAACGGGTCGGGTCCACCTAGATTCGATTTTGGTTTAAAACTCAATTGGGTTCGAGCTTTATGCTCAGGCTCGACTTCGATTATAGTCGGATTTTTAGCAACCAAATGATTAAATATACATATTTAATTTTTAAAAATTAATTAAAATTATTTTTGAACCTCGACTTTTACATTAGAATATAGAACATGGGACAAGATCCTCTGTACTCATAATTGTGTCAATTCTGTTTCAAACGATTTCATCTACATATTTTTTTAGGTCCCACATATTATGTGGATGGGATCATCTAGAACAGAGTTGATGCAGGATTATGGGTATAGAGAATTTAATCCTATAGAACAAACCCTAATTTTTCAAAACATTCTTATCAAACTCTAATATTTTCAAAACAATCGTAGCATACTACAAGTAAATAAAAAATTTAATAATATTAACTTCTTGTTAGTTAAATATTATGTCAATATTAATATAATATTATTTTATAATTTTTAAATAAAAATTATCTTGTTTTCATACAACAAGTAAGACTCGTTTTCTAAAATATATAAACAGTAGACCTTGCCATATAATTGTGAGATTCAATTTTTTTGACTAATTTAAAAAATTAATTATGTGACAGTGAAACTTAAAAATTATAAAAATATTAGTATGTCAACATTGACATGACATTTAACTAACCGAGATTAAGATTGTCCATTTTTCTGTATATTTAAGACTTTTTTTAAATATTTTGAAAATATTATAGTTCAATTTGAACACTTCAAAATATTAAAGTTCATGTTTGATGTAAATGTTGAAATTTAAAATAACTTTTAAAATTAAAATCAAGTGATTTTACTAAAAACATCATTGGGATTTGGGTTGAGTTGTGCCAAATAACTTATATATCAAATCCTTTGTTTCGGTTACTCTGTTCCAACTCTGGTCCATTAAATCTCATTTATATATTTATATATGGTCCATACAAATATGTGGATAAGATTTAATGAAATATAATAGGAATACTATAACCGAAACAAGAGATCTGATCCTAACAACTTTAGCCCAAATCTAGACCAAAACACGAAACTTTGAAAATAAAAAAAATGAAATCAACCCGAAGTCCAATTAACTTAAATTAGACATAATGACACCGAATCGAATTAGACGGGACTTATGATTAAAGTTCAAATTATTACAAATTCATTAGATTTAGACATTTTATATTGAGTAGTTAAAAAAATAAGGAATTGATGTTTTGTTTTTAACGTAAATTACTCTCTTTACACAAAAGTTTGTATATGATTTAATGTTTCTATGTTTTGACTAGGATGTTAATTTTAACTTGGCACTTCCGGCCCGATTTTGACCTAAGTTCACCAAGTTACGGATTAAAAGTGGTCGACTCGATTGGGTCACGGATCAGCACAATCTGACCTGTGGCCTGACCGTTACTTCAAAAACGATGTGATTTTTTTACTTTTTCAAATATATATATATATATATAGTGGGTCGGGCCACTGGCCAACTTGGGATCCGACCTGATCAATTGACATTCTTAATTTTGACGATTACATTCTCAATGTTGTGTTATTAATTAACAAATTTCGTATATTATCAAAATGTTATAGGCATAATCAAAATATTACACATTATTCCTTTTTAGACTTATTTATACATTTTATTTATTTTATTGCAGCAATAAATTTGCAGGAATTGACTTGTTTAATTGTTGTATTTTTTAAAATGAGTTATCAATTCAGAATAATAAATTTATGGGTTTATTAGAAACTCCTACAAACTTTAAATTATTGACCATATTTACTAAATATTTTAGTTAAAGTGTTATTTCACTTTAAATTATTAATTTGTTAATTGATTTTTCTATACATATAATTTAGGAATTGATTTATGCATCCGATATTTATTTTAAATATATATTTTTTGAGGGATTATTTTAAATATATTTAGAAAGTAATAAGTAAGTGTTTTTAATATTAAAATGAAAAGGTTAATATAAGATTGAGAATGATAATAAGTTATATCCGCGCTTTAGGGGGTGGTTGAGTTAGTGGAGTAGGGAGCATGGGGCCAAAATATCCTATATTCGAATCTCCTTACGTACGCTCTCTCGATCGAGCCTGTCGTACAGTACTTGTCAAGTGCGAAATATCCAGTTGGCATGATTTGCAGGCTATTATGTCAATCCAGAGATTTATTCAATGCGCGTCTAAAGAATAGCGGCTGCGAGTTCCTTAAAAAAAAAGTTATGTCCACCAGACAAACCGAAATCACATTAAAGTAATATTATTTTATATTTCAAAATTTTAAATTTATAAATTAAAAATGCAATTTTGTTGAATTATATTAAAGCAACATTTTTTTATCAATGTTTTAAAAATTAGATTGAAAGCCAAATTGATACGATAAGATGTGTAAGGTTTAAAATGTTTAACCGGTATTGAACCGTTATAAAATCGATTAAAAATTAAATAAAATTAAATAATTTGAAATACGATTGAAAAAGATTGTTCTTACTTATCGAATAATTTGAAGTTTTACTAAAAAAGAGACTATTAAATAAAAATTGATTAGTTTATTTTAGTTTATAAAAAAATAATTGATCAAAACTGGTCAATTAATTAATAAACTGATAAGCTTTTAACAACTAAGATCATTAAAATAAATCAAACAAAAAAGTTAAAAAATGAACCGAAAAATTAGTCGATTTAAGATTTTTATTGTTAAACCAGTTCAATTTTTTAATAATTAATTTTCATAATAAGAGTCAAATCTTTCAAACTTTCATGTAAAAATTCAAATCAAATTTAAAATCCAAATAATTAATACTTCTTCCGTTAATTTCATTTGATTTTTTAATCATTATTTTTTAAAGTAAGAATTGAATCTTTCGTGTCAAATTTAAATTAATTTTAAACTTAAATTTAATTTAAAATTTAATCAACTCGAACTTATTTTATTAATTTTGTTCAATTTTTTTAATTATAGTAAGAGTTGAATTTTTCAAATTTTTACGTCAAAATTCAAATCAATTTCAAACTCGAAATTGATTTAAAATCCAATCTAACTCAGATTTATTTTGTTAATTTCAAACTTAGTCGAACCAAAACCGAATTAACATTCTCAATCGTATTTGAGACTGCATCAAATTGGGAGGAGTGAAGCCTTCATTGCTTACGATATGAAAAATGCTTTGTTACGTTCTTTTCACAATTGATGCCTGACCAATCAGAGTTCCTTTAAGCTAACAAGAAGACTCTTCACCTACATATTACTCAACCATAGATGATGTAGACTTTAGATTCACTTATGGACTTATGGTGATTTAATTAGATAAATCTCGTTATCTAATTAATTTCAAATACTACTTTAAGATGAGTACAGTGATTGCCTTTAGTTTTCGAAGTTAATTGGATTTATATTTGACTTCATGACACTGACCACACTGCAAATTGAGGTGAGTTGTCCATTTCATGCAATTATACTCTGGAATGGCAAAGTTGGATCAGGAACAACATCTGTTCCGTTTTTTCTATTCCTACTTTGTTCTTTCCACACATTTAGCGATAAATAAATAAGACAAAGTTAAATAGGTAGATATACATTGGCACGAAGTAGGAACAGGGAAAGAGGAACAAACGATCTCTTCTCGTTGGATTAGATCCATCTGGGATCAGATTTTATATTTCGGTTATAGTATTTTTATTACGTTTCATTAAATTTTATCCACACATTTACGTGAACCTCACATAATTATATGAATGAGATTTAATAGAACAGAGTTAGAACAAAATAACCGGAACAGAGAATTTGATGTGGATATATCTTCCCTTGTTAGTATTGAGTTTTGATATAATTAATTATAGTTTTAGTATTTATTTTTAAATTTTAAAAAGCTAAACTAATGTCATTTAAAACGGTTAAATTAAAATGATGTTAGTTTTAAAGAGGGAGATTAGATCGTTAGATATAATATTTTAAAAATCGGACCAAAAGTTAAATCAATGAGACAAATAGTTTGAGATTTAAAATTTTAATTTATATTAGAATGTCATAAAATTGGTTAAAGATTAATAAAATTAAAAATTGTAAAATATTATTGAATGAGACTATTTTTATTCAATGAAGAATTTAAAGTTTAATTAAAAAAATATTAAACAAAAAATAATTAATGTATAAAAATTGATTAATTTTCGAAGCTGACTAATTAATTAATAAATTAGTTGTTTTAACAATAAGAGTTATTAAAATAAATGAAACCAAAAAATTAAAAACTGTAATAAAAAGTCAAATCGATTCAAAATTTTCCCGATTAAACTAATCGAACTGACTGAATTTTTTAATCATTGATTAGACCTTTCTAGCGTGTCAGAGTAAATGTGAATTTGACTTGTTAATTTCAAACGGGACTAAACTTATTATTCCTACCTATATTCATTGCAATAAAGCAAAATATATAAAAGGTCGGTATGCTTTGAATACATATCAATGCAAACTACAATTTGTATCAAATTTTCTAGTTTATCAATCATTTGAATCAAATTAATTCACTTTTTTGAAATTTCATTACATTAATTCATTCGTGATTTTATTAATATTCTAAGATAGCAAACATTTATTCAATTATCTAAAATTATAGCTCGAGTAAAAAAAAGTACTTTTAATTTTATGTTTATATAGTATTGAAGGATTTTTCACGCAACGTAAATTAAGAATGTGACTTATATTATTTTTATTGGTCGGTTTACATTATTAACTTTCTTTTATTAGAATTATTGGTCGGTTTACATTATTAACTTTCTTTTATTAGAAAATAAATCTTTCGTCAAATATTATAAAAACGATAGTTTGTTTAGAAAATAATAAACTGAAAATAAAAGTGTTATAAATTTATAAATATTAATTAAATGAAACCATCCCTATTAAAAATGTTTTTTTCTTTCTTACCAAAGTCTCGTATGATATAAAGTTTGAAACATCTAATGGGATTAGGTATGGCAGAAAAACTAATGTTCGACTTGACCTAATTGAATTTAATTGGATTTTATATTGAGCTTAGACTTTTGTTTAAGAACTCGAGTTGTCTGAAATTAGCTTGACCTGAAACTAAAAATTATAATTTTTAATTAAAAAAATTGAGCAAGCAGAATTTTTTTTTTGTTGCCCACAAGGTATCTTAAGCGGGTCCCAATTATGGAAAGACACTTTTAAGCCATCCACACTCAATCTAATTCTCGCTCGAGCTGGGTAAGTCCTTTGCGGGAGGCAAAGTTCTGGCTTCAAATTTTAAATGGTTGCATATATGAGGGCGCTCGAACTCGCAACCACACCTAAATTAGGAGAGCCCTTTATCAACTCACCTACGCCTTGGGATTAAGCAAGCAGAAATTTTCGTTCAACGAGGGATATGAAATTTCCTTGATCAAATAATGGTTAACAAAAACGAAAGTGAAAGGATTAGTTGTTGTCAAAATCATAACAAGACCAATTTGCCTTCCTAAATCATCATGCTAATAGACTTATTTAAGGGGAAATTGGAATTCATATTGTTTGAATGTACAGTACAATTGAATACGTTTTTATGCAAGTATAATAATTTATAAATTAAGTAATTAACAAAATACAATCCCAATTTTCTAAATTTAATAAACATTAATAAATTTGTAATTATTACTTTTAAGCTTATATTAAATAAATTTTCAGCTCTTTCTTTTAAGAGAAAATTATAATTATTATTTTTAAACGTATAAATAATTTTTAAAGTGAATATAAAAAGTTATAAATTATATATTCTAAAAATTATACAATAAACTTATATTTTCTCAAAATTTTATAATTTTTGTCATTTAAATTATTACTCTAAAAAGTCTACTAAGAAACAAATAAGTTATTATAAAGTAACAGAATTTTAATGTCTTACAAAATAAAAATTAATTAAAATCATTAAAGTAATGGTTTTTTATTTATTTTATAAAAATATTATTTATTATTTATAATAATAATAATCACCAATAATTACAAAGTGATAGTCATCACTCATCAATCCCGGACCGGAGTGAAACAGATTTGAGTCAGGTTTAAATTATTTTAACTTGTAGATTTCAAATTGTTCTGTTTGGTCCGATCTAAAATTGAAAAAATTTAAATAAAAAAGATGTAATTTTAAGTGTTGTTTTCAAATTTTAAATAAAAAAATTAGATTTAATTAAAACTCGAACATAATCCCAAACTTAAACATAAGCTTGAGCTCGAGTATGGCCTATAGGTGGACCAATGCCAAACCTAGAGATGATTGAGCCACAGGGGGCATGGAAACAAGATAAGAGATTGCTTTTATAACACTTACTGGACAAGTAACCTTTTTTCTTTTTCACTCACCTAATGACATTAAGAAACAGTTTACCTTAAAAAATCCCTGCACAAGCAAAACCATACATGGCTTTGACTTTACTCCTACTCAAACACACTTAAAAATGGCTTCCAAGTTCCGACCCCCTCACAGGGTCTTCATCATTCTGTTGCTCATCTTTTAAGATTGTTTTCTGCAATGTCCCTAGCACCGTCTCCTTCAATTACAATGAAAACTCCAAGACGAAGACTACCCTTTTCCATTGTAACAATTGTAGTTTTATGTTTCGCATTCATTGCTCTTCTCTATGCAGATTCTGTCAGGTCACTTTTCAAGATTAAATCCTGTGCTAGGAGACATGTTATCAGGAAACACAGTAAGTTAATGCAATCTTCTTCTCTGTAAAAAAACTCATATCTAATGTTGTACTGCTGTTTATGCAGAAGATAGGAATGCAGAGAAAGATGAGTTCAAGAACTTCGCCATTGATGACCGATTCGAGTTTGACCCTGAAGAGTGCACTGTTAATACTGGAAAGTGGGTGTTTAACAAATCAATGAATCCTCTATACACAGATAAGAGTTGTCCATATCTCGATATGCAAGTTTCTTGTGTTAAAAATGGTCGACAGGATTCTGATTATCGTCACTGGGAGTGGCAACCTGATGATTGTACCTTGCCAAGGTAGAGAAACCAATTCGCTTATGACTGATTATCATATTTTGCTTAATCCAGAGCTTAACTTATGACTCGATTGTTATTGCAGATTCAATCCACAGGTTGCTCTTAAGAAATTGCAAGGGAAGAGACTTATGTTTGTTGGGGATTCTTTACAAAGAGGACAATGGCAATCTTTTGTGTGTTTGGTTGAAGGGATAATACCTGAAGACAAGAAGTCCCTGAAAAGAGGTCGCTTCCATTCAGTCTTCAAAGCCAAGGTATGTATCGTTAGGCTTTTGTATCTGAAACTTAACTTGTTTCAGTAATACAGTTCCTACCATAGCTAGATTAAGCTCAAGTGTTTAGGAATAATGTTTCAGGAGTATGATGCAACTATAGAATTTTATTGGGCTCCATTCCTTGTTGAGTCCAATTCAGATCAACCCATTATAGCAGATGTAAAGAAGAGAATACTGAAAGTGGATTCAGTTGAAAAGCACGCCAAGAACTGGGGAGGCAAAGATATTCTTGTGTTCAATAGCTATGTCTGGTGGATGAGTGGTCTCCGGCTCAAAACACTGTACAGTTCCTTCTGTTTTTAAAGTTCTGATTGACAAATTCTTGATCCAGAAACTGAAACTACAAGTTCTGCGAGTGCAGATGGGGATCATTCGCTAATGGCGCTGAAGGATACGAGGAATTCGACACACCAGTTGCTTATAGGATCGGTTTGAAGACATGGGCTAACTGGGTAGACTCCAATATCAATCCTAACAAGACTCGAGTCTTCTTCACTACTATGTCTCCTACACACACAAGGTTCTGAATCTGAATCTGAACCTAAATCTGAATCTGACCCTGTCAGATCCTTCATTACTTAAAACAAATGACCAACTCCATAATCTGTGATGCAACAGGAGTGCAGATTGGAACAAACCAAATGGGACTAAATGCTTCAACGAAACAAGGCCAGTGCTGAAGAAACATCACTGGGGAAGTGGATCTGATAAGAGAATGATGAGTGTGGTGGCTAGTGTAGTTGGGAAGATGAAAGTTCCTGTTACGTTCATCAACATAACTCAGCTTTCAGAATACAGAATCGATGCACATTCGTCGATCTATACGGAGACGGGAGGGAAGTTGTTGACGGAGGAACAGAAGGCCGATCCATTACATCATGCAGATTGCATTCACTGGTGCTTACCAGGAGTTCCTGACACATGGAATCAAATACTTCTTGCACATTTGTAGCTAATTTCACTGTTTTTTTGTAAGGAGAAAGAGCAGGATTGGAAGACGTTGTGATGTTGTTTGATTCAATTGTACACCAACTATACACGGATCATCCCTTTTTTTTTTTTTTTTGGCTTTATCAACACTCCAGAAGTTTCGGTTGGTAGATTTAGAAGTTCTAATGGATATGACTTGAAGAACACAAAACTGTTCCAAGTTTTTTTACAAGAGATATGGAAAAGTACAGGGTCCTAGAGAGATAGCAATAGGTCGAGATAGGCCCGGCTAAGTGAAATTGGCCAGACAGTTTCTACTTAGGCTTGACAGGGCTCAGGCCCAATAACCTAAAGCTCGGCCTGACCTAATTGAATCATAATATTTTTAAATAAAAATAAAAAGACTTATTTTATATAAAACTTTGAATTGGGCTTAGATAGCCTAAGCTTGAGCCCAAAATTAAATCAAGGCTTGACTTTTAGAAAAAAGCCCGAAACTTAGTTAAACCAAGCCTACCTTGTTATGTTTGGGTCTGACCGAGCCTGAATCAAATTTAATTTTTAAAAATAATTTATTTAGATTTTGTCTATATTCAAACTCAATTTTTTTTGATGAAAATACGTTATTTTACAAAACAATGTTGTTTTGTTTGTATATTTCTAATTTTGAATTGGGCTTAGACAGTCTAAGCTTGAGCCCAAGATTGAATCAAGACTTAATTTTTTGAAAAAAAACACGCGAAACTTAGTTAAACCAAGGCTACCTTGTTATCTCTGGGTTTGATCGGGCCTTAATCAAATTTAATTTTAAAAAATAATTTATTTAGATTTTGTCCATACTCAAACTCAATTTTTTTTTTATGAAACTATCGTTAAAAAGCTATTTCGTTAACTTAATAAAATACTATTTCGTTAACTTAATAAAATAATTTTTTATTCAATTTAAAATCGAAACTAATAAGGAAAGTATGAGTTGATAAGTTTAAATAGCACGTAGGAGATCAAACCAAAGTCACTAACCAATTTACTCTGGTCAAGTCCAATTACAATATCCACATTGATCTAAGTCCATACTGTACTTCGTGGACTTGTGTTTAGTCTGTACAAACCCTAGAAGCCCAACTCTGTACAGAGGCTTATGAAGCTCCCCCTGAACTCATCATGGAAGGTGCCAGAAACTAGCGTGGCATCTGTTTCTCCACTCCGCGTCATCATAAGTTCTTTTCGTGATCGAACTTAGGACGTTAACTTAGGTATGTTCTAATGACCTCAATCTTGTTTTCATTTGCTTATGTTTTCTGGGATTTAAGCTGTTCCTGTTTTGAGGTTGTCTTCGATGGGTTATGTTAGAATCTGATTAGGGTGGATTATAAATTATCAATCTTTTGAGTAAGATCCAAGCTAGAACTGAAGCTTGTTTTCACTCATTAATTTACCTTTTGTAGTAGAGATATTAAAGAGGAGAAAGAGCATGGCGGGAGGGAATTTCATGCACAGGGTCATATCGTACGTTGTTAACGAGGTTATTGTCAGTGGTCTTGCCAACAGGTACGAACCAATTCGTTCTTCATCTCTCTGTATGTTGTTTTTAGGTCTATGTATTAGGTTGTCCCTTTCCTTTGTTGTTTGGTTCTGATTTTTTGAGGTTTCATGCTAATTTGGGGTTTGAATTGAGCTTTCTTTATCTTACATTGGGGATTATTTCACTCAATCCTTTAGTGGTTCGTTCAATTGAAGCAAGAAGAATCCATAACTTTCAACTTGTTTATTCTTAGTCTGCAGTGTGCTAGTTATGTGTTTTAGCATATATGGATATTATGAAATTATCTACTGTAAGAACATTTCAATATATTGGTAGGTGGTGCTTTTTGGTTTTGATATGACATTGTTTGTGGTGTGGGTTTTTTCCAGTGTTTAGAAAGCCAGCCTGCATGTTTGATCATGTTCGTTTCCGGTTTTGAAACTGATATAATTTGGTTTAGGATTTGTATGTCTGAGCAATGAAGTTCAATGTTTGGCATGGCTAGTTTAATTGTATAGAAGTAGTGGGAGTGGCCATAACTCAATCAGTTTGCTGCCAAAAGAACTTGGAAAAAGAAGTTGGTGGTACAGAAATTTGAAAAAGTATCGGATAGGCTGAGCGTATATTTTGCCTTTCTCTTTAATGTAAAGTTGCTTAAAATGTAGATATTGTCCATCGACCTCGTTTCATAATCGCCTATGATGACTCTGTAGGCTTGTAAAGACCGCAGAGATGACTGCATTTATTGAAAACCTGAGGAGCTGAGGCCTTGTGTTTATATTTACATTTTGTTAGTTATGGTACCCTTTTGTTAATCATAAAGATATAAGTGTCTAATGGTTACGGACCTGTCTTTTCAGTTGATAGTTAAGATTAACTGCATTAGCTCATCTGTCTGTGTTATTACCCGGTTTGCTATGTGCTCAGGAATTAGATTATTTTTAGATGCTTATTTTTACTTTGTAATATAGTTCTTTTGTTATATTCTCAGTCCTGCATTCCAGAGGTTCGCGGTTAGAACATCAAGAAAGATCGAGGACATGTCAAAGATCGGTATGTCTATTTATGTCTTGTAATTTGAAATTTCTTCAGTGGGAGTAGCTTAAACAGCAAGTCGTGATTTTCTTTAAAAAAATGCTTTGTGAATGTAGCTGAGAAGAAGAAGCAGGAAATTGCTGAGCAAGTTAAAGACATCTCCAAGAACTTAGAGGTGAGAAATGTTATTGAATTTGATATCTTAGGATACGCTACCTTAAGTGAATTTCTGCTAATTGGGTGCCCTTGGTCTTGTTCAGCAATCATTCAAGGACAGACAATGATGAGACAAAGTTGGTGTAGAGGTATTGGACTTCCTTTCCTCTGTGGTCTTCTGAAGGAAGAAACTAGTTTTGTAAGCAGAGCTGTAGTTTAAATTGAATCTTCTATAGTATGGATCATTGTAAATCTTCCTTGTAATAAAACTGTATTATTCTAATAAAGCATATTTCTTATCATGAATTGGGCTTATGAGATTTAAACTCCACCCCAGCATCCCAGCATTAGTAAACATCATCTATTTACCAGTAATGATAATGGATTGGGTCAAGCTGAACTTTTGGGTTATTCCCTTGAAGGCTCGAACTTGAGCTCAAAAAAAACTTGGGCTTTATTGAATTCAAATTTGAGCTTAGTTAAATTTATTTTTGTCTTGGGTTGATTTGACTTAATTTTTTATAATTGGTTTAATAGGAAAAATGTTGTTAAAGTTTGAGTGCATTCGGATTCAGGCTTGGCTTCGAGTTTTCTTCTCATGTCTACTATTTATTAATCAAAAGATTAAATCTTTTTAATAAAATAATATGATGGTAATTGATAAAGTAACAAATAATATGATGGTAAAATAAAAAAAGTCAACAAGTGAACGTATCTTGTGCAAAAGGCTCCCGTTTTGCAATGGTCAGGAAGGTTATCAATGATGGCAATGATGGTCGAATAAGGTGCAAAGAAATAGCATAATTCAAAAATTAAAATTTTAAGTAAGTTATAAATTATTCATTTATGTTGAAATTTATATAAAAAATTGAAAGTTAAGAATTAAATTATGTTTCAAAGTTGTATGATTATTGAATATTTAATTTAATAGATAATAATATATAACTGAATCTGGACTTGGACACTTAGCTCAAGCCCAATATAAATGAGTTCTAGTAAGAAGGGGTGGTAGGGTTTTAGTAGCCAAGGTGATATAGCTTAACTGAAACACCGACGATCACCGGTTATGGCGACCGCTCTATCGAGAACAGCGAACCACCTTCGTCACACTCGTCGGTTCTTCTGCGCTAAATCTCTCCGTCAATGGAGATCGCATCCACCGGTTCAATCTCCGACGCCGTCGTTGAACCGAAGCCTTCCTCTGTTTCGACCAGTTCGCTTTCTCTCATTATTTGCTTCTTTCCTTTCATTTCGATTTGCTTTTATTGAAATTGTGGGGTTTAACTTCTACTGATTTCGTTTTTCTTTTGAACTTCTTCTTTGGTCAGTCGATGAATCTGAGTGAAGGGATACCTGCGGTTATGTATCAGAGCTATTTCTTCATGACAACAAATGGTGCTTTGAACTCGGAAGCTCCGAAGAATCCTGGAGAAGCTAAAACTGATGGCGGTGAGAAATCTGGGGATAGAGAAACCGGGAAACCTGTTCGCGGCGGGGTGATTTAAGCTAATTGACAAATTGGTGTTTCTTTGAAAAGATTGTTAGCTTAATGTTGTTTATACGAATCTTATGGGTGTGTTCTTGGGATGCAGCCTGTTTCGTGGTTGAGTTTGTTGTTGCTGATTATCACTGGAGCAGGAATAATCTTCTACTATGACAGGGAAAAGAAACGACATATAGAAGGTACTCTTCTATGGTGAGTTGGGTTTTTGGTGTTTCCCAATTTTGTAAATTTTGTGTTGGTTGATTCTACTGATATTGTATAGAAAATGGTTTAGATAGTATTACCTTGTATTGACCGTTGGAGTTTGGTTCATTATAGTTGAAAGAAAGGGGGATGAAATGGATTGAACCGATCTTTTCATGCTCCCCCTAGATTTGATTGTCTATCCGTGTTGATTCATGCCTCTGTGTTTCGTTTCCTGCATTGATAAGTTCTGGTTCTTTACAGAAATAAATAAAGCTTCTCAAGCTGTAAAAGAAGGACCATCTGCGGGGAAAGCAGCTATTGGGGGACCATTTAATCTTATCAACCATGACGGGAAGCCGGTAACTGAGAAGGACTTTGTGGGAAAATGGACGGTAATGTATTTTGGTTTCACTCACTGCCCCGACATCTGCCCAGACGAGCTGCAGAAGTTGGTTGCCTCAGTTGACAAATTACGTAAGTTGCTAGTATTTTTGTTTGATGGAGAGATCCCTTATGCGTAATTGCTATGTATAAACAGTTTCTATGTTTTTAGAGCAAACCCTGATGTGAAGAAATGCTAGTGTTCTTTCCGTTACCAGTTGACAATTCTGAATTTTTATCTTCTGACTGAAGTTTTAGAAGGTTGTCCTGAATGATCATAGTTTTTTCGAAAATGCAATATGGTCTGTCGTATTTCACGAGCCCACGAACAAGTTTCACATTGTTTTGTTGAACCCGTGGGGGGTTTTTGCACGATGGCTATTAAAATTAGTATCGACTCATCTTTTTAGCTTCATGATTGCAGAAGAAAAAGCAGGGATTGAAATTGTGCCTGTGTTCATCTCTGTTGATCCTGAGAGAGATACCGTTGAGCAAGTACGCGAATATATCAAAGGTGCTTCTCGCCAATCGTATTGCCATACTGTTTTAAAGTATGCATCCACTTATTTTGGATGAATATGATCTCTTCTCCTTGTTTCAGAGTTTCATCCAAAGTTAGTTGGCTTAACTGGCAACCCAGAGGAGATAAAGAAAGCTGCTCGGGCCTACCGGGTCTATTATATGAAGACAGCCGAAGAAGACTCAGATTATCTTGTTGATCACTCCATTGTCATGTACGCATCATTCGCAAGATTCAATCTCATCAAGAGTCATCTGAATTTTTATCTTTAGAATTCTCTGAAAGTGTCACTTAACTCTTCTACAGGTACCTGATGGGACCTGATATGCAATTTGTGAAATTTTTTGGCAAGAACAACGACGTTGACTCACTTACTGATGGTATTATTAAAGAGATAAAACAATACAAACCCAAGAAGTAGATGCCCAATTGTTACCATTTCCTCATTTCACCATTAGAATCAAGGGTGCCTTATTGGACTTGGTCCCAGTTCTACGATTTCTCTAGTTTGGGCAGCACATATTGTAGCCCTGTAGCTGATAGTTTTTGTTTTGTTTGAGAAATGTAATAATCATTACTTGTGAACACTGCCACAGGGAAGAGATCTCCCTAGTGCAATTTTATTGAGAAATGTAATAATAATTACTTATCCTTCACTCGAGCTGGGAGAAGGAAAATGTGTCTATTGAGCAACAACAACAATGACATTAGTGATTTCTACACAGAAAGACCTTGCTCAAACCCATCTCATGAGATCAAACATGAGTTTTATACCTGAACTGCAAAATTATTTATAGACGAAAATCGGAGTTCTATGTTTATAGGAATCTGTTACATCCAACTAATTTATTGTCTTGTGTAAGGAAAATATTCCCAGATATAATTCAAGAAACTAGACAATCAGGGAATTCCGGATTCACGGTGCTTGTCAAAATTTGATGAAACATTCATCTGAAAAAACAGATATAAAAGGAAGAACATACTCTTCCATGGTCCTGTGCGTCTTGATGAAGGGCCACTTGATAAAACTTCATACTCTATTATGTATTGCATCAGCCCTAACTGGGCTATACCTTCTGCAGTAGCGTGGCTTTTTAACTGCTGTGCTCCAGCTATGAGGTTCGGGTTTGAATTCTACACTCCAGACCAGTATTCAGAGTTTCGTATCGTTCCGGCCGGTACCGGCCGGAACGTTCCGTACCGGCCGGAAAACGGTACCGGAACGGACATATGAGTACCGGAGATGAATTTCGATCGGTACCGGCCGGTACCACCAATACAGGATTTTTCCGGGGTCGTTCCGTAAAAATAAAATTTCTGAGGGACTATTTTGTAAATAAAAAAAATTAA
>JAOSBL010000004.1:28823888-28841765 GCA_027568915.1 Erythroxylum roraimae
ATAGGAACTTTGACAGAGTACACGGAAGCTGGAGGAAGGAAACGAAGAGCAACGTTGGTCTGCTTTGCCGCCTGCCTCGCCTCGCCTCCGGCGTCCGGCCTTCTCCTCCTCGCCTCGCCTCGCCTCCGTGCCTCGCCTCGCCTCCGTCCGGCCGCCTTCTCCTCCGTCCTCCTCGCCGTCTCTGTGCCTTCGACCACCGCCTCAGACGGACAGACCACACGACCCTCACCGAAGACCCAATTGTTTTGGCCTTGGGTGTATGTATCTAAGTTTGTGTTTCATTTTGACTGGAATTTTGAAATTGATCGCTTGTGATTGTGTTGTTGTTGGATTTGGTGGATTTGGGGAAAATCCTGGAGGTTGATTTCGGCTGAGGTGGATTTGTGTTGTCGTTGGATGATTGTGTTGTTGTTGAACTTGAAGTGAAGTTTTGATTATTATTTTCGGTTGTTGAAGTGAAGTTGAACCGAAAGTGAAATTGAAATTAAAGTTAAAATTTGTCATTTTTCCTTGTGAAAGTGGATTGGTGATTGGTCCTTGTTGGTCCGAATGAAAATTAAATTTGGAATGGTGAATTGGTGATTGTGATTTAGTATTTTTAGTAGATTTATGAAATTAATATTAAATTGTTGAATTATTGTAAATGAGATTGAATCATTGAATTTGACTATTTGAATTTGTGCAATTGAAATTTGAAATTGAGTTTGATAATTAAAATCAAATCAGCATTTAAACTAAATTGTAAAATTGACAATCATCGAATGTGAAATTAATAATTAAATATAAAATTGTTAAATTGATAATTAAAATTAGTAAAATTGAAAAAGCTTATATCATTAATTGACATATTTTGGTCATTTGTTAAATGGTCATTTATTTTTAATATTTGGGTATTGAATTTTGGTCAATAATTAGTTAAGTATTAAATTATGGAATTAGAAATTAATAATAATTTGATTGTAGTTATTTCAAATTAATTGTCATTATTATTTATTATTAACATTTTTGAAAGCATGGTTGCTGTTAGTAAACTAGTAAAATATACAGTACAGCTGTATAATATATCAATATGGACTATTTTGCAATTTTTTAAAAGTTTTGGGACTATTTTATAAATTTAAAAAATATCCCGAAACGGTATCCGGTACCGACTGATACCGGTATAGTTCCGTTCCAGAGTTTAATCCGGTACCGAGCCCGGTACGGTATTCATAACATTGCTCCAGACTCCATCTGGCATGTTGCAAGTCTCTGGAGAAGTTGATCGCGTGCTTACGCTCAGTTCTCGGTTTGAATTGCAGAACTATACAATCTCGCTCATCTATACACCAGAAAAAATGTTTACTGCCTGCAATTAGATGAAACCTGCTCCATCAACTTCAGCTCTAAGAAAAAGGAGTCAAGGAAATGGGAAATGGCAGTACCTTTATACTAGTATTGCAAACTGCATAGGATATTCTGTTATTAGTCCACTACATCAGGGATGGTGGCCTTGCCGAGGTAAACTTGCTGCATCTCATCTCTCCAGATCTACAAGAAAACACGTTCTCGTTGCTTAGTCGTTGATATCATTGGAAAGAGCAATACAATAATAGAATGAGTTCCAATTAACGACTGTGAGTCACTGCCTTACACCACGGTAAATCTTGTAAGTTAACATGAAGTCACAGCATAGTACAGTGAAGATAGTGAGGAGAGCGACGAAAAGAAAAGGGTGAAAAAAACACTGAAGCTGTGCATGCAAGGAGTACATATGTAAAAAGTGTAGAGACAGAAATATCAGTCTCTGATAGGATCAAATTCTCTAAATATTACCTATGCAAATAACTCGAGATATTCTTGGAGGAGGTATCAATGAAAAAACAAATTCACAAATTTTCAATTGATCTAATTGGAAGCTCTCTAATTAAGGTATTGAACAGATTGTCAGAAATCAGGCCCTTACTGTGTCACGAAATTCCAACCGTATGTGAGGAACATTTGTTTTATGAATATCATTTCCATCTGGACCTCTCTTGTAGTACTGTTTTCCAATCCAATGAGACTGCAACATGGAATTCAAGTGCACGTACAAAAAAAGAAGATTAAGTATCCAGAAAATAACTCGTCGTATTTGGAAAATTCTACATCCTTTATCCGAGAGGAACTAATGAACAAACCTTTAAAGCATGTGAGAAACCTGATTGACAGACTGAATTCCGAGCAATCTCAGATAGATCACAGGAACTCAACTTCCACACCTGTTAAGAAAGGCCAGCGTAAGTTGGAAGTTAAGAACATTGGGAATATTTAGTTTCAGGGAGATAACGGAGCTCACTGAAGCAGCTATGCTGTATTCTTCAACCAGAGGTTCTTTTGTAAGGTGGATTTGAAGTGGGTCATCTGTAGAAAGGGAAACATTGAGTCCCCGCAAAAAAAACATAGGGAAAGGGTTCCGATGATAGTCCAAAAACAAGGAATTGTTGCTCAGAGGTGACATGGCCAAACCAATCTGATACAAAGAACATCGGTACCAAAGACAACAAGATACCACTCAGTATTCGAATCACTAAGTGTCAACGATGAGACTGGAAAGTAAAACTTTCTTCACCTGGGCCAAATAGTACAAATACTGAAGTACTGGTGATTTTCTCAAATTGATCCCATGTGCAATGTTATGAGCCGTGAGAAAAGTTGCAGCAAGGTGGTCAATATCACCAGCCTGAAAACCAAAAGTTAGCCAGCCAGAAAAACAAAAATTTGCATGAAGTAGAACAAACTCAGAGTACCTCTCCAGAATGTGGACGAAACTTTATGGTTGTCATGCCCTTTGACTCTCGTAGCTGAAAAGCAAGATTGTCAAACGTAAGCAATAGAAATATCGAGTGTCAGCCATTGGCAAGCAGCAATCACCCCATTGATCAACAATTCAGGAAAAAAGAGATACAGTTAACCAACAACGTAGAAAATATTAGTCATATTTAAGACAAAAGCTACAAAGCCACACTCATAAATCCATGTGACACTCTATCTAATATGAAAGAAGTCCTTGTTTACTACATCAAAACCACAAACTGGAATATGAATACTTTTTAACGTGAAAGGCAACATGAGTAAATGACACAATGTGTTCAAACTTCACAGAAAAACCAAATATATAAGAGAATGCAACCGAGCATCTCAAAACACAACTTACAAAATGGGGTAACTATTCTTGAAATAGAAACTACAGACCTTATTCAGTGTGTAGAGATTGGCATAGCAGTAATACGCATAATATGAAAAGGCAGGGTTAAACACATTAGTCCATTGTGCTGGTGTAGGCATGTGCTTTGTGGGGCGTCGTTCAGGCTTGCTTTCATCATCAACCAAATCCAGGCCAACGACCTGATTATCAAAGAAATAAAAGATCAGGCGACCATGTACAGAAGCGTCAATTAATCAGAAGCACCAAGGAACCTAAAAAAAATTTCTTCAATAACAAGGGAAGAAGCGGGAAAAGAGAAGCAGGAGTAGACTCTTTTTAAGAGTCCTGAAACTAAAATACACAACATAACTTGCTTTAAGAATTAGATGACTAGATTTACTTCTCATATGTTGCCCCAGGGCTGGGTTAATCAATTCATAATCTTTGGGGACCTTGTTATCAAGTCAGGCAAGAACAATGTGAAACTTTTGCAGGCTTCTTGATCTTCTTTATCAGTTAAATCTCATAAATTAGGCTAGTTCTCCACATTCAGCTTAAAGACATCATCTTACAGGGCACTGAGATGGAGAAACAAAAGCTAGATCCCTATGAGCAAAGAAGAAATGGGCAAACCTGTTTCAAGAAGACATGCAACTGAGGATGTGAATCTGGATCCACAGTAACCTCAAAAAGAGGGATGAAGATATTGTCAACAATATTCTGAAATGATGTCACGATCCCCATATCCTTGTATATATTATACAATCTTGGAATCTGAAATAATAAAATACATATATACATGATGATCAGCTATGAAGCTCCTTATTGACTACATATTCAGTAACATCTATGGGGAATAGAGTGTTTATAAATGTTCAACAGGGAATAAGAATTAAACATTATGACCAAGAAATGAAAAAGAATAGAATTTACGTTTTGAAAATTCCTTTGAGCTAAAACTGAAATTCAGTAGCGGTAATTAAGAGAGCACACATGATAAAAATCTTAGATTTCTTCACATCATAAAAAGTACAAAACAATGATAATAATAGCATATGTTAGAAATATAGACATGCCTACACAATTATATATGTATACACATGACCACACAAGCATAGAGAACATAATATAGAAAAGAATTCTTTCTCCACATATGATTACATAATAAATTTCAATAGAGCTTGAAGCAGAATTGCTGTCGTACCTGAATTAACCAAACAACATTTTCACTGTACAATTCGTTATTCACTATCCAGCTAGCTAGTTGATCCCATTCACTTTGCTTCCTACCATATATTGATAGGCGGTATTCTGCCATCTACATTTGAATGTGCCCAACATAAATAATCCATTGTAAAAATTTTATAGGGACATATGAGTTCACTCGCATTCCATAAATAAGTAATTATACACTTTAGTAACATCAAACTTTTGTATGAGGACTATGGTAAATGTTCATATGAATGCGAAGCTAGGACCTCTATGTTGATTAAGAAAAAAGGATATTCACCATACTAATTTTAAATACATGAGAAAGGCCCCATGGTTAGCGCCACAACAAAAAAGATGACCACCTTATAATCAAGGACTATACACATTGTCCCAACTATGAGTTGAGTTGTATAATAAGCATTTTGTAGCCACCAACATTTCAACAATACATGGGCAACAATAATATACAAACCCATTAATCCACTAACTCAAATTCTCGAATCTTAAATGTCTTTTTCTCTAATCCCCAGGTCAGTTAGTTGATCTGAACCCACATTAAACTGGACTATCATGAATAGAAAATTAGTTAACTCCGTCAGCAAGAAAACACAATCAACCCAGGGTTCTATAATCAAGGTACTCAAAGAGTTGCAATACAGCATTCTGTTTCCATGTAGCCAAGTTCATCTACAAAGACTAAGAAGAAAAAGGCAGTACCTGATATTTACTGGCAGCGAGATCAGTAAACACTTGTTTTGTTAGCTCACCAAGAAAACGACCTGCTCAACAAGAAGCAAGTTTACATAATAGGAGAGGTGAGGCAAACCATATAAGTAGCTATTAAAAATAAGTTCAAAGTTAAAAAGTAATTCAGCACTAGAGGATAATTACCATGGCCCAACTAACGGTATAGAAAATAAAGAGAAGCAGGATGCAGTCTAGAAACAATTCTCAACAACTTAGCTGGAAAGAATAAATAGAGAGAGAACTGAAACCCCGGTATTGGGAAATTTGAAAATTGCAAATAAAGATCACCATAGAAGGGTTGGAACTTCAATCCCCTCCTTCCCTCATCCTCCACACACACTCCCAACCCAAATGGAAACAGAAAGTGTTAGGATATTCAAGAGAGAGAGAGAGAATTATTCCAGAGGAAGAACAGTGGGCCAAGGAAGGAGTTAGTTATCAGCTGAGGTGGCTAATTAGTTAGGCATAACAGAATGTACCTAGGGAGGTTATAAAGGGGGGGAAAAGAAGAAGGGAGAGGGTAGGCAGAAAAATTGAGAGAAGAAGAGTGACAGAAGGATTCACACCTTCTGAGGAGCAATTCTGCTCTGGTTAGGGAGGAATACGGTATTCCTATACTGTAGTGACATATATACGTCACAATTATACTTCAATAATATAGTACAACTCCAGTATTCTGGGGATAGAGTCCTAACAGAAAGAAGAAAAGCACATGCAAGTAGAAGTAAAATAAAATAAAATGTACCTTGGATAAGATTATCCTGCTTAAGGAAAATTTCCCTAAGCCTACTTTGTCCACAAGGATTGTACTTAAGGTTGAACTTATCAAAGCGATGGAAAGTGCTCTTGTCCGCATGAACGTCCAGAAGGTCAACATTAAGATCATACCTGTTTAAGCAACAGTCAATTTGAGCATATCCGCTTTCCAAATAATTAAAGAAAATAGCAATATCAAAATCATATACCCAGTCAAATCCAGGCTTTCAAACACTTCTTTCAAAGTCAAGTATGTTCCATCTCGAAATATGACAACCTGAAAGTCATTCCATAACATTTAAAAGCATTAGCAAATAAAACATGAATAATTTGCAAGAACAAAACATTTTAGTATAGGTTCATTTCTGCTCACATGCACAAACATTTTTCTATGAGAAATAAGAATGGTAGTGAATTTGCTTTGTCAGCTATATTCCCTAAGAAGAATCAAAACGGGAACAGCATCCTATCTCCACAATCAAACACCCACCCTCCCATGGGGCCAAATAAAAGAAAAGAATAGTTTCAGAAGAAAATGGAAAAGAAAAGCACTTGGCAATTGGCATGAGCGTGAAAACCATCACATACCTCATCAGGCTCTTTCCTCAATTTCGACTTAATAAATCTCAAAAGATGTTTCTGATTCATGCATGCAGAGTGATGAACATGCGTATCAACTTTTCTGACATTATAAAAGTCACGATGCGGAGCACTTTTCTGGGCAAGGAACTCTCTATCAGCATTAAGCATCAAATGAAGGTTGAATTTCTGAAAGTTTCCAAGAAACCGTGACGTTAAAGGCTGTTGCTTGTAAGAAACTAAATTGCAACATAGTAAGTTTGAATTGTCAAGGAAAGTTCTTACTTGTTCCAAAAGATTCAGGCGATGATGGCACAATGTTCTGATGTTCCCAACCGCAATAACTCGAAGTATGTGATGCAAATCAGTGAAGAAGGTTGTTGCATCAGCAACAGGAAAAAGTTCTTCCTTGGCTAGAAAAGAAGGCCAAATAAGAAAATGCAAACATAAAATAACTTTGGAGTAACATTCAAGCATGAAAAAACAAGGTGACTGAGTGGCTTACAGTCTTTATTTGGGTAGACATGAATGACCCCATCTTGCATCTCAAAATAATGCTGAAGAAGAAATGGAAAATGAAATGGTAAAAACAAGACATGATACCAATGAGTACATAAATAACAGAATCAATAAGATGAACAACTCACATCAGACTTTCCCTCAGGTGTAAAAGCAAATGGTGCTGGATTTGGTTTGGGCGTGCTAGGGTCAGAAATGACTTCTTTCTCCCATGGAGCGATGGCTTCCCTAAACAGGTATCTCTTCCTCAATTCAAGGCATTCTTGAAGAACTGTATAAACCTCTACTTCGTCGGGTGATGGCACCTCTGGTACAAAATTATACCAAAAAAGAAAAATGCAAGAAAATTTTAATGTTAAATTCAGCATCAGAATTAAACATTAAAAATTAAGCACTTTAAATAGAAATAATAAGACTGCTATTAATTGGGAAAAAAAAGTTTTGAGAAAATGGAGAATGAAATCTGGAAGTGTATGTACTGACACATTCAAGACTATTCGCTTAAAAAAACAATAAAACTTTCTGTTTCCCTCTAAATTTAATTACTGTTTCTTGCTTAAATTTGTTATTTTCCACCTATTTAATAATCACATTGGTTGAAATGTGGCTACTAGAAAAATAAAAACATTCAAATGGATTAATCCAGCTTTGCCCTTGAAGTACACACCCTTACAAGCTTTTGACAAAAGAGGGTGTACCAAACAGAGATGGAAGACAATAAATACCATTAGGGGTAACTTTAAGTCGAGCAAATGTCTCATGCTCAGGTTCTTTCCGCAGAATATCAGCTGCAATTGGATCAGGTTGAACACCATGAAGGTCACCAGAGACACTGTGGGAGCGAATCATGCTTGAAGCAGTTACGGATATTTGTTCTCCATTGGTGTTAATATGCTCCAGAGCCTAGATATTCCAAGCCAAAAGGAATCCCATATGTCCTCAAAAATTGCAGCATAAATTTTTACGCTAAACAACTCTTGCCAAATTGAGTACTGACATCAAGATAAAGGTAAATAAACTTACAACATTTCCATTGGTACGAAGATATGATGTTTCTAGTTTAGCATTGTCAGTCATATTGTCTTCTTCATCTGATCCTTCAACACTCTCAAAGGCACTAGCACTGGCGACAGGAGACTTTGGAGAAGTTGGTCTAATAGGATTTCCGCCTCTCTTGGTATGGGCAGCAGATTTCCCTGCAAACAAATGTTTGATGTAATCAAAGGCAACCACCAAAGCAATAAAATGTAATTATTATATAAACAACCAAATTAAAAATTTAGAGCTGTTCTCTGCAAGAAAAGCATTGGAGAACCAATTTGTTTAAAAAGACAGACAGGAGCAATCGGGAAATTTAAAGCAAAGTATAATTAACTAAAAAAGAAAAAGCAGAACTCCTGTATTTGTTACGGAAAGAAACAATCCAAAACATTCAGTTAGTCGCTACCTGGGGATTCTTATATAACTTTTGTTACACCAGTACCTTCAGTTTTTAGTTCTTGCAATCTTAAACAGAAAAGTTAGACCATATGTCCTCTCTTCCAAATATAAGATAGGGCTGCTTTGCTTAGTTTTGGAGCGTATAATCATTGTTTTTCCTTTCTTCCTAACATTGCAACCCTTTAGAGATCTTCTTGTCCCCTCAAAAGAAATGAAAAAAGAAAAGTGGAAGAAGGCAGTATTTACGACAAACAAGTTTAGTCAGTTAACAAGCAACAATTCATGCCAAGAGTCAAATATGTCTGCCGCTCCTCATCATATACTTAAACTTACATATATTTCAAAATTAGATCGAATTTTCCATCCAGCGATTTGCGCATGACTTATATCGAATAGCAGAACTCCAAAATCATGAAAAACCCATGAAGTTTAAGCTGGCACAGAACTTCCAGTCCTCCGTTGTCACAGCCATTATATCGACGAGCACTAACGACAAGAACCATATGCGTAAAAACTCAAGCACATGTCATATATTCACTATTAGTGATATTCCTGAAAGCATTTCTCTGCATTTAGCTAATTTGACTACGTCACTGAGCGATCAACAATTCTAAAATCAATTCATTCATACGCAGCTATTTGACCACATTATTCGAACACAAACATCAAGGCCGTCAATTTCAAGCCGAGTTTTATCATTCCGGCGAAAAGTCCAAAACGATCATACCTTCGGGCAGAATGTGCAACCTCGGCAACCCAGGCGGAATACCGTCGACGCACAGCGGGCCGTTACACTTCTCCTCTCCGTCAATCCCTCGGCCTGAAATGGTGGTCACGTCGGGTAGAGACGCCGCGCTGCGCCGATAGTAACCGTTCCCCTTTCTCCGACCCCCGGCCTGACTCCTCCGCTTCTTCAAATGCTGCGGTGTCGGCGAGTCACCGTCGGAGTTCTCCTCCCTCTCCCTCTCTCTCTCCACCGTCTTCGCAAATTCCAGAAGCTGCGTTAGGGTTTTCCGGTGCATATAATACGCCGAAACAGCCACCAGCGAAGCTCCGACCAGAGCAGCCATAGCTAGATGCAACGAGTACGTGTCCATCACTTATCTCTCCTCAAATCTCACTCTCTCAACAGAGTATCACTGAGCTCTCTACAGGGAGAAACGAAAAGCGACCTGCCTTCACTACACAGCTTAAATCGAGAGCTGAGAGAGTTCTGTTTCTACTTTACTCGATTCAGGTGCGTTTTCTTCAGATATTTATAGGCATAAACTGTAATCCAAAACACATATAACGTTTTACGGTCGCTTCATTTTCCATTACCCCTCCTAATCTCACTTTATAGTTAATAAACAAATTAATCTCCAATCAATTCCTTATATTGATTCATTAAATAACTTATTTAAAATATGTAATTATTATATACCTTTTACTTAATCAATAAAGTGATAATTTGCTAAGATGTATGAAATTCATTTCTTTTTTCTTTTTGAAGAAAAAGTATTTATTTATTAAGACGAAACAGCATAACAATTTAGAGTGTCTAACAAAAAAAATAGGCAACACGTCTCAACTAAGTCTATTGGGATATCTTTTGTTTTTTGGTGAAAAGGAGATGGAGACAAAGGACTCCCGGCTAATGCCTTAAAAAGGCAATCGAACACTGATCATTATGCAAGAGAAGTCTTATCCCTGGGATCGGATTATCCCAAATAAGCAGATGTTGAGAAGTCGACGACCCTAGTCTAGCCAAAAAAATCAGCACACTGATTACCTTCGCGAAACACATGCGATAGCGAACACTGCCAGATACGAGCAAACAATTGTTGGATATCCCTAATCAAACCAAGGCAAAGATGAGAGGAAGGGCTGAACTGCTTCCAAGGAGTCAGACTCCACAATAAGCTTACGATAACCGCGATCCCAAGCAAGGGTTAAGCCATGACGAATAGCTTGCAATTCAGCAACCATATTAGTAGTATGACCAAGAAAACCCGAAAAACCAACAAGCCAACGTCCATGCTCATCACGAATGACGCCTCTATATTTACATGCCTTGGAATTTATTTAAACGTAAAGGATTAAAAAATGCATGCTGTTCTGGTATCACTCTCAATTTATTGATGTCAGTTTTTTATTTATAGAATTTCTATACCAACTCAAAGTAACCTGTTTCTACCTCAACTGATGTGAAGCTAGATTATATCAACCAAATCAAATCAAAATTTGAGTTGTATAAATTTAACCTAAACTAAATTAAAAAAGAGTTAAATCGAATGTTTCACTTATTTTAAATTTTAGTTAAAATTTTCATTTGATAGTTAATAACTATATATTTAATTTAAAAAACTATAAATTTACTATAATAAAGAAAATATTTCTTCACAATAAAAAATAATATTTATTAGTAATTAGAAGTATAATTGAAACCTTATTTTCGAAGTATTTGATGCTTTACAATTCTTTACTTTACAATTCTTTTTAAAATTAAGGATGAACAATCAAACTTTTGTTGGTCCAAAAAGTTAGGTTAAAAAAAAGCATGTAAGTTAAACTTAGTATAGTCACCGTCAAATTTATACATTAAAAAAAGCAATAACTTTCTTTCTGTCAACTTTTACACGGTGACCCCAAAATGTGTGTACTTTTGTCGTGTATATATTCAGAGTGTGCTTGGTTGATATGTACGAGGAGAGAGAGGAATATGCATGAAATGAAAAACTAAAGATTCGGAAGCGATTATGATTAGATGGCTTATATTTTTATTCTTAATTTTTAGAAATTGCTCAATTTCTTCCAAGTATGAAAGGAACGAGAGTCATTTCTCTAATATCTTTTGTTTTTCAATATAATAATTTTATCATCATTATTTATTCCTACCCTATGACCTAAAGTAATGCTTAATTTTTTTTCTGGTTTAGTAAGGTTTGGTATTCTTTAACTAATATTATTATTAATTAATTAATTACAATATAATTAGTTAAAATATAATTCATTCGTTAATTAAAATATTGTAATTAATTTATTACATTAATTAATTAAAATATAATTAATTAGTTACAATATAATTAACTAAAATATAATTCATTCATTAATTAAAATATTGTAATTATTAATTACACTATTTTAATTAATTAATATATTGTAATTAATTAATTATAATATAATTAATTCATTAATTAAAATATAATTAATTTTTATTTCTCAATATTTTATACAAACCAACATATATCAATGCTAATGGTAATTATTTCTTTCTCTTAATCAACCATCATAATTATAATGATAATATTCATTCTCATTCCTCACTATATTCATTCTCATTCTTATTATTATTCCCCTATACGAACCAACCGCCTCCTTAGTTGTTTATTGTGGGAGTAGGAAAAACATGCATGCATCAATTTGCTAAAAGATAATTTTTGCGATTAGGGATGGCAAAATCGACTAGGCCCGTGCCTCGATTATTCCTTTAAAAATGACGTCGTTTTTTACTCTTTCTTTAAAATATATATATGATGGGTCGATCAACCCGTGGTCGCCCCAGGCCAAGGGGAGACCCATCTCAACCTGTCGGGCTGCGGGCCACACGAGCCGGGGGTTGGAATTGACATCCCTATTTGCAATCGAAAGGTTACCATTTAAGTCACATAATTAATCTCTTTGTAACAAATATAAAAGAAAATTTGCGTATAATTGATAGTCCTCTTTTGACCGGGGTTTAATTACGAGTAATAGTTAAAACCCACAAATTAAGTTACTGTGTATCAATCCCTAAAGTCAACTTATTGGTTGAAAAACAGATACTAAAAATAAGTAGATAGGTAACAAAATGAGTTTAGAATAATATTATCTCCTTTCTTCTCCATGTTGATAATCTTAACAACAAAGAAAAAAGTTATCTCCTTTCTTCTCCATGTTGATAATCTTAACAACAAAGGAAAAAGCTAAACCTTTTCTGAAGAAGAATCTCACAAGTAACCAAATACCTAGATTTTTAAAAATGCTCTCTTATGACTTCCATTTATTTAATAAATTAATCACTTTTACAATTTTTAGCTTTAAATAATTATTGAAACTTACCACATTATCACGTTGATAAAATATGGAGCCAAATTAATTATACTGATAAAATAAATATATAATGAAAAAATTTAAAAATTGAGGTTAATTTGATAAAAATAAAAGTTTTAAGAAATATGAGAGTTGGTTTAAGTTGAAATGGCTCACAAAGATTAGGATTGGCTGTAACAAGGTCTTGTATTTAGACTCCCTTACTTGTTTACTTATGTGGTCTTAAAATAAATTTCAAATTTTATTAAAAATATTGGATATATGATATATCTAATGTATCTATATATGATTTATAAAGATAATAGTACAAAAAATATAAACAATATGGTAAAAATATAAAAAACTTATAACTTAATATTTTTAAAAATCATCATTCACTTCTAAACTATAAGATCATTATATTAGTTGTCTTTATAATTAAGTGTCTTTTTTAATGTATCATTATATTTGTAAATAAAAATTTGGGACTACCTTAAGTTCACCATTTGCCTTACTAAAAGTCGCTTAATCGTCCCAACTAATTTCTTATCTCCTACTGCCAATTTGATCACCGCCTTTACAGAACCCTTTTTTATGTTTTTTTAGAAAATTTTTTCTAAAAAGTTAGTTGATTATTTGACTATAATTAAAAAAAGAGATTTTTTGAAAGAACTTTATACAGTAGACTGTTTGGCAATATAAAAATAGAAAAGCACTTTTAATTTTAACTATATTTTATTTTGTAATAAAAAATATTTATGCATATAAATATTATTTAAAGTATAACAATATATTAATTATCATATAATTTTAAACCATATGAAATATAAATGAAAATATATCTAACCAAATTTTTTATATAGATTATCACGTAAATAAAACTAATATAAAAAATAAATATTAAAACATATAAAAAGCTAAATAATATTATATAAATCCCAAAATAAATATTCAAGTTGAATAAATAGTTACATACGTAAGAAATTAGAGGAGATGAGTTTGTAAGATAAACGTAAAGATGAGTTTGTGGGTATTATGAAAATTGTGTGTAAAACATAAGAGCAAAAGGGATTAAAAAATAGGCTAATTAATTAATATGAAAAATCTACTTGAAAAAATTATTTAATTTGAGCTTCTTAAGAAGCTATATTTTGCCTGAAAAAAGTATATCTATTAAAAAGTACTTTTTTATTTTACAGTTAAATATTTATTTTTAAAAAAAAATTGTAGTGGAGAAAAGTTTTTATTAAACTCTCAAAAAACTCATCCAAGGCACTTTCGGATAAGAGATACTAACTTTTGCATTAATCGTAGGTATACTAGCAATCGTAGTTTTAATTTTTAATTTCACCCAATTAAATTATATTTACATAAATATTTTCACCCAATTAAATTATACTTACATAAACATTTCAAGTCATTTGATTTCCCTAACTCGCAAACAGACGGCATACCATTTGCGTGCAAATGGACAACTTACCCGCAATATGCGGCATGCAGTCAGAGGGATATAGTCTTATTTTAACACGTGTGTATGAGTCTTGTCTGATCCTTACTTGGTCACAGCTGGCAAATGGATAATGCTGAGCAACTCACCACTGACTACACACATCCCCACATATTCATGGCACACTAGCTCATACGTAGGTTAGATAATTTGGGGCAGATCTTATGTCACCTTTTTTCGGTGCCCTCTGTCCCCTTTTGATCTCAACCATCCAATTTTGCATTGGATGGTTGAGATCAAGGGGTACTGAGTAGGTCCACAATAAGAGGATAATTTGTACTTACTTACTTTGTTTTTATCCCGTCTTGTCAGAATTTATTTATCTAATAAATGATATTCACACAAATTAAATAGATGAATATTTATAGAATATGATAAAAAGAGAATAATAAAAACAAGTGATATTTTACCTTTAAATTTAATAATTCTTTCACTTTATCTGATTAAACTAAAAGACCTATGGTGTATAATTTTAAAAAAAAATAAAAATTTCAACTTTTGGGATGCTTATTTAGTTTAGATTTGACAAATTAAATTCGAATGTTTAGTACGATTTAAATTTAATAATGTTTTAAAAATCAGACTAATAGTTAATATAACAAAATAAGAAATTTAAGGTTTAAGGTATTTAAATTGATATTAGATAATAATAAAATCAGTTAAAATTGTATTAAATTAAATATTTTGAAACTTTTTTGAAGAAGATTATTTTTACTCTAAAAAACTTAAAGTTTAACTAAAAGTACTATTGTTAAATACAATTTGGTCAATTTATTTTGGGTTATAAAAATTTATTAATTAATAAAAATGGTTGATTAATTAATAAATTATTTAGTTATTAACAAAAAAATTATTATATTAAATAAAACTAAAAAATTAAAAATTAAAACAAAAATTTGACAAATTCAAATTTTTCACTGTTAAACTGATCAAACTAGATCGGTTTTTAAAAGATCGAGATTTAAAGTCTAATTAGTTTAAATTTAATTCAATAATTTTGAATTCAATTAAATTGTATTTATTATCACTAATTTTAATTTTATAAATTAATTAATATAAATTCACGTAACTTACTTCAATGAAAAGTTTATAAATATAGTTAAAAGTTAATCTTTAATTTATAAAAAAATTTAAGGGTATAACTCACAATGAATATTTTTAGTGGGTATTGAATGGTCTTTTAGATACATGTTATAATTATAATTAGTTTATCAATTCAATCTAATTTAGATTTATAAACCTAACATAATGTTACTCTTGATCCATAATCTTCTAAATTAAGGAGATGAAAATTAATTTAGATTCAATTTTTTTAATTGTTAGCATATAAATTAAGCTCTATTAATTAAATCACCTCTTAATTTATTTAATGTGAATAATTTATTTTTGACTCTTTAATATATATTTAATATATAAGGTTTATGAATTTTTTAAAACAAAACGTTGGAATATTATTATTTTATATTATTTGAAAATTTTCAATTAAAGATACTAGCTGGACTTTTGGAGTGGTTGAGAATTTTTTGTTATGATAATAATTATTATTAAAGATATTAGTTGGACGTTTGGCGTGGTTGAGAATAATAATAATAATTCTTATTATTATTTTAAAAACTGAATCGAAAGTTTGACTGGTAAGATAAAAGATTTAACATTTAAAAATTTCAAGTAATATTATAAAAATTTCAAGTAATATTATAACACCATAAAACTAGTTAAATATTGAATAAAAAATTAAATAATTTGAAATATAATTACAAGAGATTTTTTTACTAATAAAATTTTTAAAATTTAATTAAAAAGATCATTAAATAAAAATTAATTTTAATTTATAAAATTAATAAATAAATAAAGATTAACCAATTAATTAATAATTTATAAAATTAATCAATTAATTAATAAACTAGTAAGTTATTAATATTAAAAATTGTTAAAATAGATAAAATAATTAATCGAGTTTTTTTTGTCAAAATTAATCAAGTTGACATTGGCATTAAACTGACAAAACATTAATCATTAAAAATAACGGACGTACCCAATTAGGATTAAAGTTGTTAAAATAGATAAAATAATTAATTGAGTTGACATTGTTATGATTAAAGTGACAACATTAATCATTAAAAATAACGGACGAACCAAATTTGGATTTCACCTTATCCTCGTATAAAAGTACCATTAGTGCGCTTCACGGCGTTATATGCCAGCTAATAAAATTCCACTTGGTGACTTCTCCTTGATTTTCTTTATTCTTTTTTTTTTCTAGTTTCATTTCTTATTATTCTTTTAATTTTCTAAATCTTTTTTATTTTTATTTTTATTTTTCATGAATTGGGAATAACGGAATGGCTTTGTCTTCTACACAAACATAGTAGAATATGTTTGATAAATACCCATATTGAAAAGGGTAATTCATTTTATGACTTTTAGTTCTATATATGTATAACTCTTTTGAGATGAAAGTTTTTATCATATATAAAAAAATACAAACGAATAAATAGAAAATATGTAACTATTATTATTTGAGTATATGTTTATCACATATTTTAAATAAATTATTTTATGAATTTATTAATTTAATCAAATAAGTAAAACTTTTTAGTCAATACAAACTTAATTCTCTAATAATTAAAAATTATCGTAATAATTAAATTCAATATCTCACAACTTGAATTGCTTAAAAAATTAACAAAATCGAAGTGATTGGTTTTAATTATTTATCCAATTTCAATTGAAATTCATAAAGACCAAGTTATAATGACTCTTTTTTTCTTAATAATGCCTTAGTCCTTAACACCCTGTTTGGTATAGATGATAGAGAGTATAAAATATTAGAAACAAACGGCATTAATAACAACAATACTCAATAAAAATTTTGTTGAGACGTGAGGTCTGGAAAGATTTAGTAATACGCAATCTTACTCTTAACTAGTAGAAAGTATGTTTCCAAATGACCCATATGAATGGATGCAAATAAAATAAATAAATAAATAATACATAAAAGGGAAATTAAAAAACCAAAGAAAAGAGATTAGAATTAACTATAAAATATTAAAGTTATTATTATTACATCCCAATATGAGAATAACTCTTATCTTATTGAATTATAAACTATTATTCAATAGTCACTGCGAAAAAAAAATGATGTAATTATCAATAATTAAAAACGCATCCGATTTAGCCGATTAAACTGTAAAAATTTTGAATTATTTAAAATTTTGATTCTATTTAATTTAATAGCTCTCATTATTAAAAATTGATTAATTGATTAATTAATTATTCAATTTTTATTAATTAATAAGTTCTTATAAATTATAATTAATTAATTAATTTTTATTTAATAATATATTTTTTAATTAAACTTCAAATTTTTCGATAGATAGATAATATCTTTTAATTATATTTTAAAATTTTTAATTTTATTAAAAGTTTAGCTAATTTTATAATAATTTAATACCAATAAAATTTTTTATATCTTAAATATCTTATTATACCGATTTAATCTCCAATCGAGATTTTAAAGCATCGGTACTTATTAAATGCAAGAATCCTTGTAAGTTGCGAAGAAATTGCCTTTCTTTAAAGGATATGCTGATATATATGGAAGGGGATTATGCCACGTCATTAGGATATGCATTTGATTTGTATTGCCCCTTTTTAGATTTCGTTTAGTGGAGAACGTGAAGATTCCTTATCACATGCCTAAGATTGCATTCACGAGGAACATGAACTCATTTGGTACAATATTATCATATTTATATAATTCGTGCATTTTAATTAATATAAAACGTACTTATAAATTATAATTGGTCGGGCCGACCGTGCCAGGCCCGGACCCATTCAAGACAACCCACGGATCGATTGGTCCATCCTCTATACGGCAGGCCCTGAGCCCAACAAGTAC
>JAOSBL010000004.1:28850212-28862833 GCA_027568915.1 Erythroxylum roraimae
GGATGTCGAAAATTTGTTTCAGTTCGATTCGATTAAGCGATTTGTTTTCGTTGATTCCGAGCCTTCGGTTCGCTTCCAATTCGCTTTTGTTTCCGATTTTCCTTTCGTTTGTATTCCGTTCTTTCGAATGTGATTTCTTTCGTTTGTTTCCGCACACGTTTGATCGCGTTTGCTCCTGTTTTGTTTCGCTTTCTGTTATGTTTTCGCCTTATGTTTCTGCTTCAGATTCCGTTCTTTCGAATTCGATTTCGTTCGTTTGCGCTTTCCGTCGTTTCGTTTTCGTTATGTATTTCTGTTTTCCGGTTGGGGTCCGGTTTCGAAGATCGGTCCCAACAAGTTATATGTCATGACTACCAAATAAGATAAGGACTTTAATCATATATTTAGTGGCTCCCATTATTTTATTCGAAATAATAGCCATCACAACTATTCAAAAATATTACTTTAATTTTTCTAATAGGCCCAGATTCCATTTAAATTTAGTTGATCTTGAATTTGCTCAACAAACCAACTAAATTTAAATTACATAGATAACAATTTTACCAATCACATCCTATAGTACTCATAGATCCATTAGGTAGCAACTCTTGCCAAAAATATATCATATATGTTATTCTAAACCTCCTTTAAATTCATGTGATCAAGAGTTTGTCAATTGAAATCACAAAAATTTATCTAAGTTGGATCCGCTATTATAAGATTAAACATATTTAGGTTTTAGTAACCTTGAGTTTGCTCAATAAACTAACAATAAACAGAACTTTGATCAATTCGTATAACAATGGAAGACAACAATCATATTCAAAACATGTACTTAATATTTTGATGAGGGATTTGATTTTTATTTTTCTCATCAAATGCATGTAATATTTGGGTTAAAATTAAGTTTGTTCAATAAACTAGTAGTAAACAGAACTTTGATCTATTCTTATAACAGTGAAAGACAACAACTATTTTACCTTTAGCGAGCGTTGTGAGCGAGCGATAGCAGAGAGTGTCCCAGAACTTTCGAGATCCCAAGCGTGATTCCCTTCCTGATGGCTTCATCATCTTCCTCTCCTAAACCACAAACCCCCTAGCCCCAATCGTTTCTTCTTCTCCTCACTCTGCGACTTCCCCATCGCCCATCGTAAAAAACCCTACCCCGTAAACCCAAAACACAGACCCCAACCTTCCCTTTCCTCGTCCTCCTTCTCCTACCAAAAATATCTCTTCGAACCCAGAACCGATTAACAACCCCCAACCCACTAGACCTAGATCTTGGAAATCAGTAATTATTGATGTCGAGGAGGAACATTCAATGGTGAAGACGTTGACATATTACCCACCGGAGACCACAGACGACCAAGTTATGGTTATTCCTCCTCCAGAGCTGGCGAAGAAAGGAGCAGATCACTTTCAGCATACCCTTATTGGATTCTTCTTAGGCAAATGCTCGGTGTATCCAGTGGTTCAGAAAACATTGTCCAAATCATGGTTAGTTTTCGGATTGAATGAAATGTTCATTACTGGTGCGAATAATTTTCTATTTAAATTTGACTCGGAAGAGGGGATGAATTCTGTAATGGAAAAGGGGCCTTGGCATATCCAAGGAAAACCCCTTTTCCTACGGAGATGGAGTTTAAATGGTGGGGAACAGGAAGAAGTCCGAGTAGCCCCTATCTGGATAAAGTTCCACAATATTCCAGTGGAATACTGGAATACTGAGGGTCTAGGAAGAATACCTAGTGCAGTGGGAAACCCCCTCTTAATGGACACTCAGACTGCCAAGATGTCCCGAATTGTTTATGCTAGGATGTGTGTGGAGGTAGAGTTGGGAAAGCGTTGGCGCTCCTCATTCCAGTTAGCTACTTATAATGAAGATGGGAAACTATTCTTTAAGGAAATTCGGGTTGAATATGAATGGAGGACAGAGAATCAGCTACAGAAAAAAGAATGGGATCCTACTGGAAGAGTTTTTGAGTCAAGTTTACATCAAGAATTGGTAAAGGGGAAGGAACCCCTTCAAGAAAGCTTAATTCAACAGCAGAAGACTAGAAAGGAGATTGATGCTGATCAGTCTAACTTTATTCCTAAAGAGAGTATGGACTCTGGCAATCAAATTGAACAAGGGGAGGGTACAGGATCTCAATAGAAGGGTCTATTAAATGAAATGGTAATGTCCAGTGACAAGGAGAGTAGCTCTTCAGGAGGTTTAGTTGCACAAAGTACTCAACAGAAGTTAGATGAACCAAATGGAAACCTTACGGATGCTGATATCCAGGACATAAGCCAAGCAGGTAATCAACTTTCTCCTGCTAAATCTAATTTGATTCCTAATCAGAGTCTGGGAAATTTGGAAGGGGTAGGGGGAATTCACAGTGAGAAAGAATAGGAAATCTAGGAAGAACAAAAGTAAAGGGTCTGTTGTGTTTTCCTGCTATGGACTTAGTTTTTTGGAATGTTAGGGGTATTAATAACTCTAAAAAGCAATTAGATGTGCATGCTTTGCTTAAGAGATTGTCGGTTTCTTTTGTGTGCTTGATTGAGACTCGTATTAAGTCCACCCATTTGTTGAATAATGTGTGCTGTACTTTGTTTCCTAGATGGTTGTCTTTTAGTAACTTAGAGTATGGTCCAAATGCCCGGTTAGTAATAGCTTGGAATCCTGACTGTTTGCTGTGTGTTCCTAAATACACTAATGATCAGTTGGTTCACTTGGAGATTACTCCCATAAATAGCTCCTCAATCTCTTTGTTACCTGTGTGTATGGGTCTAACAATCCCAATCATAGGAAAAACCTCTGGTCTGCCCTGGAAAATCTTAATAACTCAGTAGGTAACCATCCTTGGATCTTAGCAGGGGATTTCAATGCAGTTTTGTTTTCTCATGAGGCTAACCCTATTCATCCTTCAGCTCTCACTGGAATGAGTGATTTTAGGCAATGTGTTGAGTTTTGTTCCCTGTATGATCTTAATTCTAGTGGCCCTAATTTCACTTGGACTAACAAGCAAAGTGGTAAGCTCTTTATTGCTAGGAAGTTAGATAGAGCTCTTGTTAATGCTGCATGGAGTGCTAGGTTTCCTACATCTTATGGGATTATCCTTAATCCCAACATTTCAGATCTCTGTCCCATAGTGATTAGGTCTCCTTCTGACAAGCCGAAGAGACCATCCCCATTTGGGTTTGCAAACTTCCTTGTTTCTCAACCAACCATCCTTTAGATAATAGAAGAGGCCTAGAATAGTTCAGTTCAAGGAACCCTTATGTTTTGTGTTGTGACCAAGCTTAAAATGGTAAGGAGGGCCCTCCAAAGGCTTAATTCAGGTTAAGTAGGTGATGTGCATGCTAGAGTAGAACATTGTCAAACAACTCTTAACCAAATTCAAGATCAAAAGAGACAATTTCCTAGCTGCCCTTTCCTGGTAGACAAGGTAACCGAGGCCATTAATAACTTGATTAGAGCATTAGCTAACTAGGAGTCTTTATACAAACAAGCTTCCCGTAACAAGTGGCTCAAAGAGGGGGATCAAAATACCAAAAATTTTCACCATTCTATCATGGCAAATAGGAACAGAAACAACATTCACTCTCTCATAGGAACAAATGGCTTTAGAATTGTTAAAGTAGAAGAGATTCAAAACTAGTTCTTATAATTCTTTCGAAGCACTATTGGGGCCAGTAAGGTTCTCCCTTCCTCAAAAAAGTTTGTGGAAAAGTGTTTTCCTAATAGGATTTCAGATACTCTCCTCAACAAACTAATGGTTGAGGTCCTAACCCAGGAGATTAAGGATGTTCTCAATTCTTTTAATCCCAATAAGTCTCCTAAACTGGATGGTTTTAATGGGGTTTTCTTTAAACATACTTGGCATAAAGTCGAGATGGATGTTTCTAGGGATTTATACAAGATTTCTTTCATCATGGGAGACTCCTCAAAGAGATCAACTCTACGTTCATCACTCTTGTTCCTAAATTAGCTAACCCTTCCACAGTAGGTGATTATAGGCCTATAGCATGCTGTAACTTTATTTATAAGATGATTTCAAAAATTATGGCTAATAGGCTTAGACGTGTCCTCCCTTCCATCATTAGCACAAACAAAAGTGCTTTCATTAGGAATCGTCGAATTGGAGGTAATATTTTACTGGCCCAAGAGATCTTCAAGAATTACCATCTTGCAAATAATCATAGGAGATGTGCTTTCAAGGTGGACTTACAAAAAGCATACAACTCGATCCATTGGGATTTCCTACTAAATGTGCTAGTAGCTGTAGCTTGTCCCCCCACCCCTAGTAGCTGTAGCTTGTCCCCCTCATTGGTTGAATGCCTATGCGGTCTTGATCAATAGATCCCCCTCTAAATTCTTCCCAGGTAAGTCAAGTCTTAGACAAGGGGATCCTTTATCCCCTTTACTGTTTATTCTCTGTATGGAGGCTTTCTCTAGGAGTCTCAATGATTGCATAGGTGGCAGTAATTCTTTTACATACCACTGGAGATGTAAAGCCTTCAAACTTACCCATCTTCTATTTGTTGATGAGCTCCTAATGTTTTGCCATGGGAATTTGGCCTCGATCCATACTTTACTTGATTGCTTAAGATCCTTTTCTAACTTTTCTGGTATGGTAATAAACCTCTCTAAGATTCATTTCTTTGTGTCTTCAGAGATGGAGCAAATGTCCCAACAAATAGAGATCTTGTCTGGTCTTAAAAGAGGTCAACTTCCCATTCGTTACTTGGGAGTTCCTCACCTGACAGGTCGGTTGTCTAGAAGGGATTGTTTACCCTTACTGGAAAAAATTGATTCCAGAGTTAACAAATGGACCCACAAATTTCTTTCTTATGCTGGTCGAGTGCAATTAGTTATATCGGTTCTTTCCTCTTTTCAGGTCTATTGGTCTAGCCATTTCATCCTCCCCACTTCTATTATTAAGGAAATAGAGAAAAAAACTTAGGAATTTTTTATAGTCCGGACAGGTCGATTCAAAAGCCCAACCCAAGGTAAAATGGAATGATAGTTGTAGACCAAAAAAAGAGAGGGAGGTCTAGGTATTAAACACTTATCTACGTGGAATACTGTGTTAGCAGGGAAAAGAATTTGGTTTCTGTTCCATGATAAGGAAGCTTTGTGGGTTAGGTGGGTCCACACTATTATACTCAAACGGAAAAACTTCTGGAATACCTTACCTAACAACAGCTGTTCGTTGAGTTGGAGGAAAATTTTGTATGTGAGGGATCAAATTGGGAATCAATTCAGATTTAGAATTGGAAATGGAATTTCTACTTCCTTATGGCAGGATCCATAGCATCCTAGAGGCATCTTAATGGCTCATTCTACTACTAGGTTGATCAATGGGTCTGGACTTCTTATGAATGCTAGAGTGGCTGAAGTAATAAGAACCAATGGATGGTATTGACAGGAGTTAACTGTGGGAACCCTTAGTAATCTTGTACCTTTACCATACCTCCTCGATGCTTCAAGAGAGGATATTTTAGGATGGTTAGCTAGTTTTACAAAGCAGTATACAAATGCTTTTGCATATATCTTCTTGAGACCTCCTCTTCAAACAGTCCCTTGGTATAAAATTGTATGGCTTAAAAGGAATATTCTGAGGTGCTCTTTCATTTTATGGTTAGCATTCCTGAATAAATTGGAAACAAGGGACAAATTACTTTATCTCCATACCTCTAATCGGTGTTCCTTGTGTGTTGCTGATTTGGAGACTATTGAACACTTATTCTGTGAATGTCCTTTTTCTAAAACTGTTTGGTTTAAAAGCCTAAGCCACTTCCAAATCCACCTACCTCATATTACAAGTCTTCAATCCATTTTATTATGGTTCAACCAACCAACCAACTATCTCCAGATCCTGTGACACAAATACTTTCCTCACTATTCTTTATGCAAATGTTTATAACCTTTGGATTGAAAGAAACATGCGCACCTTTCAAGATGAAGCCTTGGATGAAGGGTATCTCTCTATGAGAGTGATCTTTCAAGTTATGGAGCACCTCAGCTTAAACACTGAGAGAAGGCAAAATGACTGTGTATCCTTTTATGTCTAATGATTTTTCTATAAGTGGTGCAACCAGGTTTAAGTTCAGGCTAAGAAGGGTAGGCCATACCATGTTCACCTAAAGAGGAAGGGCAAATCCCACACTCCATCAAATTTTGATTATGGATCCAGGTTACCGAAGCTTCAAGGGGAATCCAAGTCCCCTCCCCCATGGATGGCGATTGTCAAGAAGGAAGATCATTTCGGATTCCATCTTAAAAAACCCGAAATGGAAGGATCAGGACAAGCTACAACAAGGAAGTCACCAGATATAAGAAGGGAACGTAGGAGCAAAAGGAAATAACTCTATTTCATCATCATTGTTTTCAGAAAAGATCAAAAGAAGGAATTCAAACTCTCTTCAGTACAGCAGAGTGGAATCTGCTTCAGGCAGCTCTTTGCTCAAAACCTCAAGTAAAGAGACTAGACAAGAACAAATCCCAGAAGTAGTGCAAAGAGCTCTACCTATGGATGGAAGGTAAACAAGTCTAAAGCTCCTATAAAGGAAGATATGAGAGAAATGGCAAGTTGGTAATGTTTAAGGGAATCCAAAGTTCACCACCCTTCTCAAACTATGTAGATTGTGTAATAGGTTTGTTAGATTATCTGTTTGAATTGCAGATGGAATATTGTTGGTACACTTGTGTTTATGCTTAGATTAGCAATCTTTAGAGGATTTTTGGTAGAAAGTGTGTATAGTACATGGTGTTTGTGTCCGATGTTAGGATGTAGGATGTAAGGTATGCCAAAAGTTTCTTTTGGATCTCCTTTTGGTAGTGTAGAGATTCATATGTAAGAATATCAAGCTTTGTACATAACCTATTACTATTTGTATAAAGTTTTCTGATTTACAAAAAAAAAAAGGACAACAACTATGTTCAAAACATTGTACTTTATATATATAAGTAAAGTATGCAACTTATGTACTCATAATTAAATTATATGCATAAAATACTAAGTTTCGTATGATTCTAGTTATTGATCTTCATGATATAAATAATCCAACTTTTTGAATAATTAAATTAGATTAAACTTATTGATTCCTGAATGAATTAAATTTATATTCCAAATAGAAATTTAATTTAATTTGAAAATAATTTTCAAATTTAATTGAAAACTATTTCTAATTATCTTGACTCCTTTAACAAAATTTAATTGAAAACAATTTTCAATAAATTATGTTTCTTACTTAGAAAAAGTTCAAAATTCAAAAAGTCAGAAATTCAAATCCAATTAGAAAAGTATTTCTAATCTAATCAGAAATAAAATTTCCTTAATTATAAAACTATTTTCTAAAATTAAAGGAAACTACTTTCAAAAATTAAATAAAACACTTTTAATAATTAAGAAAGCCTTTTTTATTATTTTTTAAAATTAGAAAATATTTCTTTAATAAGTTAAAAATTTTAAAAATTATTTTCTCAACTAATAAATGAAAACACCTTTTCAAATTTGATTAAAAGCACTTTTTCTATTAAATCAAGAAACTTATTATTCATTAATAAGGAAACAATTTCTAAATATATAAAATGATAATTCTCTAAATAAAATAATAAATTTAATTTATCTCAATAAATTTGAAATAAATAAAAACTTAAAAAAATACTTTTTTTTTTAATTTTGAGGAGTCTAATTAATTAATTTTATTCTAGTTAAAAATAATCAATCCAATTATTAATATAGATCGTATTAAAAAATTAATTTGATTATGGAATCAATTTTGAGATTTTAAAACAATTTTAAATTTTTTGGGGTATAAAATTTAATTTATTCAAGTTTGGAATACATTATTCCATTCTTGAAAACAAATTTATTAGGATTAAATTAATCATATTCCCAAACAACTTTTGTTCTTAACTTGGAGTCATTTATTCTTAGTTTAAGTCAAACTTAAACTTATTAACAAACAAGTCTTATTCTAACCTTAGAATATGATATCTTTGTACCCAAACAAACTCTATTATAATCTTATGTCCTAGTACTCTTTTTTTTTTCCAACGGTAAAAAGAATGTATTCCATAGGAAAAAAATGTACAACGTCAAAGGGACATACCCCAGTCAGCGTACAGGAGACAAAACCAAAATGTGGGTGTCAAAACAACCCCTAACACAGTACTACCAAACAGAGCCAAACAAAAGCCCAACCTAACCAAAAAGAAGGCAACCAAATAATTGGCCCTCGGAAAGCCCAAGACAACAGGCATTTAAAACCCAATCAATACAAAAATAGCAGCCCACAGGGAGGGGGATGAGAGGCTAGCCATGGGGAGTGCATCCCGACCCAAAGAGGGACAGTCTGCCAAGGCTGATGAAACCGACACCGTACAGGAGAGTTAGAAGCAGAATTCTATGCCCTGAATCCACAACAAAACGACATCGGCCTGGCTAAGCCAGACAATGTCGCACCATGGATCTGCGCTGCACCCACTGTCAACGTCGATCCGCTACAGGCTAAACGGCGACGTAATGCATGTTGTTGAACGACTGTGTAGCGAGAGGAGGGAGACGTCCAGGCTAGCAGAAGCATCTAGGGATCTCCGAAGTGAACGACAGCGTATATGCCATGCTGGGATCCGACGTCGTGCTGAACCAAATTGGCACTCTCTCTTTGCAGGGCCACAACCTACTAACGACATCGTACTCGGGAGGCTAGGCTCCTCCTTCATACGGCACCATACCTTTAGATGTATACGACGCCGTTGAATGGCATCCTAGAACTAAGAAAAACGTCATCGTACAGCGAACCACCTCGGCTTCAATTCAGTTTTTTTTCTTCTTTCTCCACACAAAACGACGTCGGACCTCTCAACCAGACGACGTCACACCATGGATTTGCACTGCACCCACTATTAACGTCGTTCCGCTGCAGGCTAAATGTCGACATAGTGCCAGTTGTTAAACGACTGCGTAGCGGGAGAGGGGGGGGACGTCCAGGCTAGCAGACGCATCCGGTGATCTTCGAAGTGAACGACAGCATATATGGCATGCTAGGATCCATCGTCGTGCTAAACCAATTTGGCACCCTCTACTTACAGGGGCCACAACCTACTTACAACTTCGTACTCGGGAGGCTAGGCTCCTCCTTCATACGACATCGTGCCTTTAGAAACTAAGACGACTCCATTCAGTGAACCACCCTCCGGCTTCAATTCCTATCTCCACACAAAATGACGTTGGGCCTCTCAATCAGACAGTAGCGCATCATCATCTCTTAGCTAGGCCCCAAAGACCAAACGGCATCGTCTTAGGTTGCCCATAAAAACAGGGAGCAATCCCCCCACGTACCCACCACATGCGGCATGCAAATGGCGTCGCGCCTCTCAGATAAGTAGGAAACCACCTTGCTCGGCACCAGCCATCACCGCTCTTCCAAACAACACTGCCCACCACGATAGCACCGAAGAGGATTCCAACTACATCCGAGAAAAGAGGTGGTTCAGAAATCAATAAGTCCCACAGGGTATAGACAGTATAGGATTTTGTAGACATGAGTTTTGATCTTTGCAACCACGTCAGCGCGAGAGATGGCCGCTTCATCCAGTGCAACAACATTTCTGGCCTTCCAAAGCAGATAGAGAGAGGTAAGGAATGCAATTTTTGCTGCCTTACATCGGCGGAGAGAGCCGCGGTGCTTTATTCTCAGCCACCTAATGGAGCTCCTTAAGGTCGTCATCGCCCTCGGCATACTTAACCAACCGCGGATGGAGTTCCAAACATCCTTCGTGAACGAGCAAGAGAAGAAGAGGTGCTCTACTGTTTCTTCAGCCTCTGCACACAAGGGACACTGGCGATTAATATCCAGGTAGAGTAGATTATCCTTCGTGGGGAGTCGGTTTTGCAAACATAGCCACGCAACAAACGAGAACTTTGTTAGGATGTAAATTTTCCAAATAAATGACATCCAAGGGCGAGATAAATGTTTATTACGTAGAAGCTTGTAGACTTTTGTCGACGATAAAAGACCCTCCACGCAGAGGGACTGAGCTCCCTAGATCACCTCTGATCTACCCCCAAGTGTTGCCACCAAGGAATCCCGTATGATTGCAAGACGTTTGAGGAAAGGGGAATCTTGAGCATACGGTCGCCAATCCCACATCGAGGTGCCCCTCAAGTGGTAAGCGTGATTCCAGCGGGACCACAACGATGTAGCTTCCTCCTGGATATTCCACAGAACCGTAGATAATAGAGCGTTATTCCAAACTTTGCAATTACGCAGCCCCAAACCTCCTTCATTTTTTGGTGCACAGATTGTATCCTAGGCAACGCGAAAGTGTCTTCTACCCCACAGAAATAATCTACACAGGGACGTTATACGATCAAGAATTGTAGCTGGGAGAGTGAGGGCTTGCATCCAGAATGATAAAACGCCCTGAATAACCGATTGAACTAACGTCAACAGTCCCGCATATGACAAGCTCTTCCCCTACCAGACTGTTAGGTAAGCTTCAACTGTTTCTATCAGGGACGAATATTGAGCTACAGAGATCTTCAGCAGGGCCAAGGGAACTCCTAGGTAGCACCCCAGGAATAACCCTTCCGAAAAATCAACAAGTTGTAATATAGCATCTTTTTCACCACCAAACACTCCCCCCAGAAAAATATTAGATTTGGATGGGTTGACATGCAATCTAGCCACATTACTAAGGGTCCGCAAGCCATCCACCAAAACCCTAATAGAAGGAATGTCGCCCCTAGAGAAAAGCATCAAATCATCTGCGAATGCGAGATGGGAGATTCCAAGGAGTTGGCATTTCGGGTGAAAGTTGAATGGCCCCGTAGCAGTCCTCTGTTTCAAGTACCAGGATAAATATTCCAAACAAAGCAGAAACAAGGAGGGAGACATAGGATCTCCTTCTCAGTGTTGGACCCCGAACTTTTCTTGGAAGTTAGAACTATTAAATGAGAAATTGTTAGTGATTAGTTATGAGTATAAAAAAAGGAGAATTCTTGAATTCGAAATGATATGCCCGATTAAGGTAGTGAATGTGGTAAGTTGATGATGAGTGGGTATATGTGTGTATGTTCTGTTATTAATGTTCATGATCAATCATGGACTATAATTTGTTTATGGATGATATTGAGTTTAAATGAAAGTTGAGAGGAAGAATAGTGATTGAGCATAAAAGTTGAGAATGCAGAAAAGTAATAGAGCATGAATAGGTTGATTATGAATTCTTGGTTTTTGATGATTTTTGACTAAACTTTCATAATTTGGAGTAGTATGAAATTATGGTGAATTAGTTGATTGAAATGGAGTAGAAAAACTAGAAAAAAAATTAAAGGTTGGATTTTGGAAAGTGGAAGTCTGAAAATTCTCTGAGTATGAACAGTGGAGAGTTGGATTTTTCGATCTGAAACTTCTATGATTTTTCTGGGTTGATCTAGAGAGATTTTGATAAAATTGTCTTCATAAAAGTTGTATTTTATCTTTCTAGCTTTTTAACGCTATAAAGTATGAAATTTTTCGATATTGGGGCTGGAAGTTATGATCATTAGAAGTTGGTCATGCTATATAGGGTGGACTTTCGGGACAGCTACATTGATTGGAAATTTTAACCCTTATAGAGGAAAATTTTGTTTTTGAGATCTTCATGGAATTGTAGTTCTAGAAGTCTTCTTTAAAACGGTCTTTGAATGACCTTAATCCGATATTTGTAGCAAAAGTTATGGAGGTTTGAAGTTGTGATGTTCGTGGAAGAGAGGAAGAAGGATTTACAGGTCCACTGGAGTGTTGCGAACGTGCACGCGCACGATCGCGACTCCGCAGGACCACCCATAATGTCGCGAACGTGCACGCACACGATCGCGACTTCGCAAGACCACCATATTGTCGCGGTTGTGCATGTGCACGATCGCGACTTCCCTGTTTGACCAAGGGAGGTTATTTTTTGAACATACTTTAATCTTTTGTTATAACTTCTTCTCTAGACCTCCAAATGACCTTATTTTTGAAGCATTGGATTCATAACACATTCTTCTATCTCTCCATGAAAATTTATGGATTTTGAGATTTATTTGAGAAAGATTGATTGAATCAAAGTGAGAGGATCGGTTAAAAGAGTATGAGTTGGATATTTTACTGAACATGCTTCAGTATTTTGATGATATCTTGATCTGTAGAGCTCCAAATGAGTTGATTCTTGTTTCTAACTAAAATAGAGACATGGAGCTACAAGTTATCTGAAGGAATCGCATTTCGATTCAGTCCTTAAGACTTTCAATTTCTAGAGTGAATTTGGGTATATTGTACAGTCTCAGTTTAGTAACAGTCCGAATGAAGGGTATAGTGTACAGTCTCAGTTTAGTAACAGTCCAAATTGAATGATGTTGGTGTCATTGGAAACATAAGACATAGAGGAACATTTTTCTAGAAGGAAGGATTATCAAATTTCTTCATTTACATGATCAAAATAAGGAGTTAAGATGTTAGTAGTTGACGGACAAAAGGGGCAAAATTGGGAAAACCAATTAAATGAAGGGTAAAAAGGGAAGAGCAAGCATAATGTGGTATAATTTAAAAGAAGAAGAGGAAACATCGTGGGACTTAGAAAATAGAAGAGAAAGTCGTGAGAAGAGAAGAGAAAAAGAA
>JAOSBL010000004.1:28882468-28913892 GCA_027568915.1 Erythroxylum roraimae
TTGTTATTTAGAATCGAATATAAAAGTAATAATTAAAAATAATTAAAAATAAATTAAATCAGAAAATGATGTGCCATTTGCATTTTGCAGAGAAAAAAGAGTAGGGAAGAAAGATTCTTATTTGTATAAATAATACAAAATAACACCCAGACCGTAACCCTAGCTCTCCAAGAGCCACCGCACCATATATTTGCGTCTTTCTTTCAATACCATCTCTGCTAAACCCTAAACATCTCATCTTTGTAACTCATATTTGAACCTATATTACTATCGCCGTCAACTGTAAGAACTTCGTCCTCTATCTGTAAGTAATTCTTGTTGCCTCGTACTTCAATTGCATGTTTGGTGCTTTTCTGCTACTATTTCGGTTCGGGACTTACTTGGGTTTGTGTTTGGTGGTCCTTTAGGAGTTTGTTTGAAAAGTTGTCGGGAAATGATGTCGGACGAGGAAAGAGAGGAGAGGGAGTTGGATCTCACCTCACCGGAGGTGGTCACCAAATACAAGAGCGCTGCTGAAATCGCTAATAGTAATGGCTCTCTTATTTCTTTTTCTTTTTTTGTTTCTGTTTCTATATCTCTCTGTTTAAGAGTTTGTTCTTATGGGGGGTTGTGTTTGTTTCTTTGTGTTTGTGATTTTCCAAATAGCATTTTAGCTTAATCCACTAGCTAGAACTTGTTGTTAATGGAAGCATTACGTGTGTCCTTATACCATTTGAGTGTCTCTTTTCTTCGTAGTAGCTGTGTTGTGTACTAATTTATTTGCTTCATCATGTGGGCATCAACGACTCTGTCTGAGGTGGGCTTCACAAGCAAATCTTATTGAGAGGATGCTAGGAAAATGGCTTTTTGCGATTGGTTTCAACATGTACCATTTGGTTAACTTACTTTTGCTCCCTATGGATTGGTTATGATACTGAGTTTTGGTTAAACGTGAACTTCTGCAGAGGCATTGCATTTGGTTATATCTGAATGCAAACCAAGGGCTAAAATTGTTGATATTTGCGAAAAGGGAGATGCGTTTATCAGAGAGTAAGGCCTTAACTTAATCTCAATCTTACCTTAGGTAGATGGCAAACTCTTTATTCTGATAGTGATAAAAATCTTGGTTGCTTTTTTTCTGTTTGGGAAGACAAACAGGTAACATGTATAAGAATGTGAAGAGGAAGATTGAAAGAGGGGTTGCTTTTCCAACTTGCATTTCTGTAAACAATACTGTTTGCCATTTTTCTCCTCTCGCAAGTGATGAGTCAGTATTGGAAGAAGGTGATATAGTGAAAATGTAAGCTTTCCATGCCATATTTTTTGGAGATTAACTTGTTGATTGCTACATATTGATTTATTTGTCTTGCCCATAGTGATTTGGGATGCCACATAGATGGGTTTATTGCTGTTGTAGCTCACACCCATGCTCTTCAAGGAGGGCCAGTGACAGGTAGGGCTGCTGATGTTATTGCAGCAGCAAATACTGCTGCTGAAGTTGCCTTGAGGCTAGTAAGGCCTGGAAAGAAGGTAGTTTCTTCTGCTTTTATTATATATCTCTAGGGCTGATTGTTGAATGTTTTTCTTTCCATTTTCTTTCTATACTTTCTGAATGTGTTTATATCTATTGCTGTTCTGCGTTGTATGGGTTTGCACTGTACTTAAAGATTAACCAATTGAAGCTCCTTAGTATCTCTGAGTTTGTCCCCTAAATGATTAACTGAATTCATAAGCTATGGACGAAGTCCAAGTGGTGCATTTGTCATAGTTACCCTGATAGGGGAATTCAAACTATAAATAACTACCCAGATAATGGATCATTGTTGTTGTTATGGACAGCAATTTATTGCTATCTTGAGCCTAATTACTATTGACTTATACATATGTCATTCTTATTGATATAGATCTTAAATAAGAAAGGGTACTATAATTTGTTGCTGTAATCTTATTCTTGAATGTCCTAGATGATGAGAAATAGGTGCTCCCATATCTTCTGTGATATATCTCTATATGAGGAGAACTATAACTGGCTAAGGGTTAAGCTCCAATGAAGCCTTGTAGTCATAGTTACACTGATAGAGTCTCATTGTCTTCTTGTCTGTTTTGTCGTATCCTTCATTTTATTTCTAAATAACTTTTATCTTGATGTGTTGTCGAAATTCAGTATCCCTAAATGATGAATACTTCTGTAGAGCTGTGGGCTAATACTCACGTGAGGCTTTTTGTCATAGTTACTCTGATAGCATGTGAAACTTGTTATTATTCCTGATACATACACATATACATTACATTTCCTGATTGTGGCATGTTTTTTTGTGTCAATGTACAGCGTGTGTGGGGGGATTGCTGTAGCAGTTTTAACTGTTCTAGGTTGTAGATTAAATCTTTAATTTTAATGCGGCAGTTATTTTTCTGCTTTCTGTCAAGAGGCTAATTTAAATTTGAAATAGTGATTTGAGGAAAAATTGGGAGAAAAACACTGCATATACCCTGATTGAAAAGGCAACTTTACCGGGGCAATCATTATACTATTGATTTCCTCTTTTCCCTGTTGCCTACATTTATTTAGCTACATTCTTTGTTTGGTATCAGTTTCATTACTCCTGGTGTACAGTCATTCATTGCGGCCCAAATCATCATTTGACGTAAATGAATGACTGTACACCGGGAGTAATGAACAAATCATCATTTGACGTAAATGAATGTATGCTATCTTTTCAAGTCTAATTTAGTTAAGAAAAATTACCGCTGGGGTAGTTGCAATGTTGGCAGTGTGAAGAAAGGCAACTCTGCTAAGGTGGTCAGTTGGATTTTGTTTTTGTCCTTTCCTTGTTGCCCCTATTCATTCTGTTTTATGATTCCAGTCTTGTTGGTACCTTATACATTTTGGTTATTATCTTTGTAGTTTCTTTGTTTGACCATTCGTGATGATGCTTATGTGATTGATGACTTTCATTTGACTTCACCTTTTTCCTTGTGTTATTAAATTGACCATGTTGAATAATTTCCTCATTAAGTGTCTTTTTCTGGCAGAACAAAGATGTGACGGAAGCAATACAGAAAGTTGCTGCTGCATATGACTGTAAAATTGTTGAAGGTGTACTAAGTCACCAGATGAAGCAGTTCGTGATAGATGGAAACAAGGTGATACTGAGTGTGTCCAACCCTGAAACAAGAGTTGATGATGCAGAATTTGAGGAAAATGAAGTGTATTCGATAGATATTGTCACAAGCACAGGCGAGGGAAAGGTAATTAAGGAGTTATCTGTATGATGTTCTTATGCTATTTTTTCATTGTATATACTAAATTTCCTTTGTATTTGTTTTGCAGCCTAAAATGCTGGATGAGAAACATACTACTATTTACAAGAGGGCTGTGGACAGGAGCTATCACTTGAAAATGAAAGCTTCTCGATTTATTTTCAGTGAAATCAATCAGAAATTTCCCATAATGCCATTCAGCGCTAGGTTTATGTTTGCCAAATTATATTTTAATATTCTTTGGTCACTTATGGTTCAGGATTTTATTTACTATTATCTTCTATGCTTCAGGGCTTTGGAAGAGAAAAGGGCTCGGTTGGGATTAGTTGAATGCATGAATCATGACCTTCTGCAACCATATCCTGTTCTTTTTGAGAAACCTGGCAAGATGCTCCTTCAAGATATGATCTTTATTAGACTTGAAAAGATTGGTATTTGAACTAAAGATGACATATATGATCTTGCAGGTGATTTGGTTGCCCATATCAAGTTCACGGTATTGTTAATGCCAAATGGCTCAGATCGGATCACTTCACATCCTCTGCAGGAGTTGCAGCCAACCAAGAACGTAGATGATCCTGAGATCAAGGCCTGGTTGGCTTTGGGTACTAAGACAAAGAAGAAAGGTGGTGGAAAGAAGAAGAAAGGTAACCTCGGAGAACTGGATGAAATCTTTCGTTTTTACATAGCCATCATGAATCCTACTTTTACTAAATTTTGGCGTCGATTAAATCCTAAGGCCTGTTCACATGTATTCTGCAGGTAAGAAGGGTGAGAAAGCTGAGGAGTCGGCAGAAGCTGAGCCTATGGACGATTCAACAAATGGTGCAACAGCCCAGGAATGAAGCTTTAGATGTTACCCAATTGTTCAGTTTTGGTACCTTGTTCACACCCCTGTACCTGGTTGATTATGAGATGAATTTATAGTGTCTAGACATTAATCCAAGATTTATAAATTACCAAAAATTATGAGATGAATTAGACATTAATCGTTTAAATGCAAGAACGTCGTTGGGGTAATTACCAAAAAAACGTGGTGTTGATTTATAAATTAAAAAATTAAAATTAAACTTAAAATAGTCAATGCGAACTATTCTAGGTCTTGAAGTTGAACTCGTAAGAACTGGAGGACATAGATAAAGATTAAATTATATAAAAAAATTAAAAAATGATTGAAAAAGTTATATTTAATTAATTGATTTATTTTAATTTATAAAAATATTAATTTATAAAAAATGATAATAATAATTATTGGATTATTTATATAATTGTGTAGTTCATGGTTCTTACTCTTTACTGGAATATGAATTATCCTTCTCATGGAATAATAGCCTGGCTAGTAACAATATAAATTGTATTTCAGATTTAAATTTTTTAAAGTAAAAATTATTAAAATAATAATATAATAAACAGTATGCTTCGTCACTTAACATTAGATTTTAAATATTTAAAAAATCATAATTCCCATAAATGCCGTCAATATTAGATTTGTGGGCAGATAAAACGTTTGTCGAAAAAAGTCAACAAGCAGTCGTATTCTTCACTTCCGCTTTCGAAAAAAGTTATTTCTCAGTACATAAAGTTGACACGTGGCACTACCTTTGGTCGTTGGATTCACTACGCCCCCTCTCTCTCTCTCTTCCACTGGACCATTGTTGCTATAAAATTCAAAAAGTAACCGCCTCTTAAGAAAAAGCCTAAAGCAACTTGATATATAGATCCTCTCTCTAAAATTTCCCTACATTTCTCGATTGTTCGATCTCTGAACTGAAGAACCAATAACTGCAGAAATGGCGAGCACTGCAACCACAACTACAGCTAACGAGCCAGAACACCAGAGCAAAGAGCGGGAAGAGGAAGAGACCGCGCCGACCGCCGATGACGAGGACACTGGTGCTCAAGTCGCTCCGATCATCAAGCTAGAAGAGGTCGCCGTCACCACAGGAGAAGAAGAAGAAGATCCGATTCTTGATCTGTGAGTAGTATCTGCATATTCGTTCTCCAGACTCTGTTTTCTAGGGTTTTGATTCACGTTTTGTGTCGCGCGCAACAGGTTTTCATTTAGTGCTCGGTTAATGTTGATGTGATTTTTTTAAATTTTGTTTTCAAGTTCTTAACGTTTCTCTTCTTTAAAAATTTAAAGGAAGGCGAAACTGTATCGATTTGATAAGGAAGGAAATCAGTGGAAAGAGAGAGGCGTTGGCAATGTGAAGCTGTTGAAGCACAAGGAGTCTGGGAAAGTCCGACTTGTCATGCGTCAGTCTAAGACTCTCAAGATATGCGCTAACCATCTCGGTCTCTCTCTCTCTCTCTCTCTCTCTCTTCTCTCTCTGTATGTGTTTTGTGTTTACGCGCGCGCGCGAGTGAGTACGTTGTTTTCTGTTAATTTACCATGACAATCTTTGGTTTAAGTTCTGTTTGCTGCTTCTTTTCTGATCTTGAATCTGCTCCCAGAAATGTTAACTATGCTATATTTGATCTCGTTTGTTTTTGTATTTTTTTAATGCTTAATCTTGTGCGCTCAAGATAATCGAACCGATTGTGATGATTCATATGTGTTACTACCAGAACAGTGTGATCGGTTCTTCTTCTTCTTCTTTTTTTTATTCCGTACTTCGTTGTATTGTTGACTTAATGTCTATCTGTGCATATTTCAGTTCTACCATCAATTAATGTGCAAGAGCATCATGCAAATGATAAATCATGCGTGTGGCATGCTACTGATTTTGCTGACGGGGAATTGAAGGATGAGCTTTTCTGCATCAGATTTGCTTCGATTGAGAGTATGTCCTTGGCTTTCATAGTTTCTTTATCTAGTAGTATCTCTGTATGGTCATGCCGTATGGAGTTTCTTTTTTACTTTTCCCTATGATATCTTCAGCTTTTGTTCAATGAAATTTTGTAGATCTTTGTTCTTTTCTCAAGCTTTTGCGGGAATATGTACTCATGTATAGTATATACTTCCTCTAACGTAAGTAAGGTGTAATAAGTTTAAGAAAAAGGGTAGCATCACTTGTCATGCATCAAGGAAATGAGAGAAAGTAACAGGAGTGCGTGTTATTCCTATTCAAAGTCGCTATCCTAGTGGATTGGTCATACGTTTCCCAACTAATGAAATTCTGTGGAGAATTTCCTGAGGTGGAACATTCGTTAAAACCTATTTGCTTGGTACTTATGTGGGGCTTACGGGAACCAGAGCAAGTGTCACAGATTTCTTTTGTGGTTATTTGTCTTATCGACTTCAATTTGTCAAATCATGTTCTGAGATAGATTAAAGTCTTTATCATCTCTATTACTGCACCTTGTGCTAAGGATTTTTCTCATTCGCATGCTTTCTGCGTTTTTCTCTCATATAGCCTTTTGCTAATATTTCTCATTACAAGGTTCATTTATTGCTTTCTTTTAGATTGCAAAACCTTTAGGGAGACGATCCAGGGAGTGGCTGAAGATCAGGGAAAGAAAGAGAAAGGAAAAGATGCTACAGATGCTGCTGGACTCCTTGAAAAGTTGAGTGTTGGGGATGAAAAACCTGACGTAAAAGAAAAAGAGAGCAAAACTGAGGGAGGAGAGGAAGCAAAAACGGAGGCTGAAGAGACTGAACCTGCTTCGTCAACATAGACCGGAATGACATTCTTGTACCGACAAAGATTGTCAATCGCTTGGTTTGTGGTAAGTGCATATTATTTTCTCCTCATGTTTTGAATTTTTATCTCTGCCAAGTTATGATGAAACCTTACGGCTTTTAACGCATGCTTTTACTTTTTACTTTTAGGCGTATGTCGTGTTGCACTCACCTCATTAAGCTTCTATTTTATTGCATCGCACTTTTGCTTTAAAGGGTAAAATGAAACTATTGGGAGGGTCACTTGCCTTATTAAATGGTAAAATCTAAGTAAAGGATTTATTTTTTGTTAAACTAATCAAGTTCAAATAATTGTTCTGACTTAGGTCTAAGTGAACATGAACTGGGAAAAATCCATTTAAACAATTTTTTTATTAAATAAAGAAATTGGAAATTTTGTGTCGTTTTCACGCATTTGAAATAGTATAATTTTGTAAGGCTCAATTTGAGTCGCATGTCGAAATTATATGCCCTTGTAAACTTTTTCATGTAATAGCTATCATCAGTCTTTGATAATGGAGGTATTCGCTATCGAAAATATGATTGTGATTTAATTTGTGCTAGTAGAATAAATTATTAACAAATAATAGTTATCAATTGACAAAAATAGAGAACTCACAGGAAAATAAGATAAAATTTTAATTTCTCTGTTATTAAAAAATTTTCGGTAGAGAAAATTACAAATTTTTCGTTCGTACTATTGAAAGGTGGACTGGAGCTCTGCTTGAATGGGTGTTGTACAATTTGGTAGAAAACGTTTTCGGTTGATTTTTATTTTCAGATACCAGTTTTGAACCGTTACAGGGAATTTGAGCTAGGAGTTTGCCCTCACATTTTGGACTTGGGACCTTTATGAACTACTATGCTGGCTTGTTTGGTATTCATTTTTAATTAATTTATATTGTGTGTTGGACAAGTATAAGTCGATTATTTATCATAATTTTTAAAAGAGATTTCAAAATCATTTCTGATTTAATTTTGTAATAGTAAAAAATGAACTAAATTAACGACTTTTAAGGATTTTTATTTCATGATTTTGTATTAGAAAAAAAAACTTGCTATAGCATATAAATAAAGTTGTTACTAATAATCAAACAATAAGATTTATTCTCTTCCTTCATAATCATTAATTAGTCTAATGGTTTTCTACTCAAAAATTTATAGTTATTATTATATAAATATTATTATTATTATATTAAATGTATAGTTTTTATTAGATAAACAAGATTAATCAGTGATCTGTAACTTGAAAAACTTTTTATTAGAAAAGGTAATTTAACGTTCCTCTTTAATTTCTTACTTCTTTATAGATTCATCTTTTTATATGTATATAAGTAAATAATTAAGTTACGAAATAGAATAAAGTCATTGTTAATATAGATTCATCTTTTTTTATTGTTTTTTATGAACTAAAAGTCATAAATATCATTCTTTACCTATTTGTAAAATTTTAATTTTTAAATTTAATTTTGAAAACACTACATATTGTGATATTTTTTAATACAAAATTAAAATCATAATCATAATCTTTAGCATTATATATTGAAGTTAATAGATTAGATTATTCAATTGCATGTTAATGTTTAAAAATAGTTTAAACAATTTTATTTTTATTTTTAAGATAAATTTTATTTGTTTTTTAATACAAAATTAAATCAAATTCGCGAGGTGAAAAACTTTAGTTTCATTATTCACTACTTGATAATAATTTAATTTTATAAATTTTATATTTTACATATTGTAGAAAGTGTTCTTTAACACAATTAAGTCAATTTTTATTTTTAAATGTTTTATTGAAAATGAATTATAAAATTGGGAAAACCTAATATATTAAAGTCGATAGATTGTATTATATTTATATTTATATTTTTAAGAACTTGTTTTCCGATACAAAGTTGAATCAAATCCTAAAGATAAAAATCTTTAGTTTCATTCAGCAGTACTTAGTTATTCGTAAAATTTAAATTTTCAAGAATGAAATTTTAATTTTAATTTGTAACGAATACTTTTAACACAAAATTAAATCAAAATTGTGACTAAAAAATCCTTAGAAGCCCTTGTTAATAAAATATATTAAGTGGATATATTAGATTATTTTATATTTAATTTGTAAAAATATTAAAATAGATTATAACATGTTTTAATTAATTAATTATGTTTTTATTTTAGGATAAAATTTACTTGTTTTCCAATACGAACTAAAACGAATTCACCAAATAAAAATCCTTAGTTTCATTCTTCACAACTTAATATAAATTTAAATTTAAATTTTATTCAGAATTTTACATATTTTAGCGAGTGCTTTTAACATAAAAAGTTGATAAATTATATATTATAATTATGAAAATACTTTTAAGACCTTGTTTTTCTATACATAATTAAATCAAATTCACGAAATAAAATCTTTAGTTTAATTCTTCGCTACGTAATATTAATTTAATTTTTGAGCCATTTTATTTTTAAATATTTATTGGAAATGGATTGTAAAATTAGAAAACGATAATATATTAAGATGATAAATTTTTAATTTTTAATTTTTAATTTTTAATTTTTAAGCACTTACTTAATATTTGGTTATTTGTAAAATTTAATTTTTGAAATAAATTAAAAATTTTATATATCTGTAACAAGTATTTTTAACACAATTAATTATTTTATATTTGATTTTCAAAAAAAAACTTGAAACTTTGCATATTGTAACAAATTAATCAAAATAATGAAATGGAAATCCTATCTTTTACTAATTAACATTAGTTATTCGTAATCTCAAGTAAATAAGTAATTTTATTTTATTTTTAAATATTTTATTCAAAATAAACTGATTTTTAAAAATTAAAATTAAAAATTGGAGCAAAACTTTAGATAAACCCTAAGATAACGTGGAAAATCCAACAGTTAGAATAATAAAGCAGACAAAATATTCACCTAAAATGAATATAAAACTGTAAACTTATTAGCAAGCGTCTCTGATGAACTATATCTGAAGCAACTAGTAACTTTATTTTGAATTCTTTTTATTTTATATTCTTTTTGTACCAAACTAATCAAAATGATGATATAAAAATTACTGAAAATCATAATAATTGAAAGTAAAGTAACTAGATTAATTGAATAAATTATTCTGAACTTTTTAAATATTTTATAGATGATTAAATAAATTATTTTGAAAATTTTAAATACTTTCTTTAAAATAAAGAATAAATAAATGAATATAAACTTGCATTTATTTCTTAATATATGTTTTAGCTATTAGTTAAATATGCTCTTGAAAATATTTGATCTTCAAAAAAGTTTTAACTGAAAATTAGAAAAATAAAATTTCAGTATATTTAGTTGTCAGTGCCTATCATAAGCAAAAATAATAATAATAAATTGATTCTTTGTTAATAATAGGTAAAGGTAGAATACAATTGCATATTTTGTTTTCTTAAGGAAAACAGATTAAATTCATGAAACCTAGAATATAAATATGCCGTAGATTAGAATAATAAAGCTGAAAAATAATTACCCAAAACAAAATTATGAAACATGAATCATAGATCAATGAAGGTCCTTCTAACTAAAAATTTCTTAAGATCATATTTTCTTACAAATATCTTATCTTGAAATTAATATTGGCAAATAAACAACGTACCAAATTTATTTCAAATTTCATTGTCATTTACTTAATACTAAAAGAATTACTTATCTATTTCAATCTAATTATTTAAAGACAAACAAGTCTTTTATTTCCTTTATAAAAAGAAAAAAGAAAACTTAAAATCACATCCTTTCAACTCTTTTGCACATAACTCTCTGGCTTTGAGGATAAAAGTATTCAAGAATGCAAAGTTCTATCAAAATATATTCTACGAATTATAAAGTGTTCGAGTGAATTCAAGAATACAGCCATAAACTATATTTCACAACACTTAAAAGCTTTAGTTGTCTATTTTAATATACGTATTTCAAAATTTCCTTTATAAAAAGGAGGAAAAAAAGTTACCCTTTCAAGTCTTTTACACTTGATAAGTCGCTGGCTGTGAGAATGACAGCACTCAAAAAATACAGAAAGTTCTATCAAGATTTATTCCCAATTTCGAAATATCAACCGGAATTTCTAGAAAGGTTTTATAAGAAAAATAAATGTAGTCTATTTGCGATAAGATGTCTTAGGATGTGTCTTCCTAATTCCTAAGATCCTATGAAGGTTTTCAAAGTGTTGTCCTGTAGTTGTTGCACGCTTTTTTCGAATGCAATACTGCAAATGTTGGGACATAATCACTCCGAGCATACCATTGATGTACATACCAATTATGAAGTGTTTGAGTGAATTGGGAGAAAAGAGAGAAAATTAACATGAAAGCTAACATGAAAGCATTGGCACAATTTAGAATGTGCATGCGTGCATTATATGAAATTAAAGATAATAAATACTCGAATTGTTTTAAAAGCATAAGAGAATACGAAAGCAAGATGTCATTCTTTAGAAGCGTAGCATTAAATCACTGTCGGTAAAATTATATCAGCAAAATGACATTATATTTCAAGTCAGCACGCACAAGAATCAAGACGCGTACAGAAATGTATCTTCTGAGATTAGGAACAAAAATAAAAAGAAGAAAAAATGCAATAAATAATTTTTAAAAATTATTAAAAAAACGTATGATTAATGTTAAACTTAATTGGAAATCATTTTTATCATTTTTCATAACCCACCCTTCCAATCGTGATTGGACTCAACTACAAAAACCTAGAGAGGACAGGACCACCGAGCCATTTAAAGAGCACAAAATTTCTGAGACGCGTCGACCTCAGGTGACTCAGCAAATAAAACAACGTTACCAGGGGCAATTATCATGCAAAGTCAGATTCAAGAACGGTAAGAAGACGCAGCACTATCTAAACTCAGTTAAACTTAAAACCATTCATTAAGGGTATACCTCTGATTAGAACTTAACTCCTAACTTTCAATCTATAGCCGAATGGAAAAATCTAGTATGAGCCTGATACCAGTAATCAAATCCAGCAAAGTAGATTGGCTCATGTGAAATACGTCTTGAAAATGCCATGCCGTTGGACTTAGGCCGACCACTACCGTTCCATTTGGCGATGGATTTAAGAGCGATGGAATTATGAGTAGAACTTCATCCCCTTCTCATGGTACTTGTTGCCGCCACTGCCAATCGTTGAGGAGGGATTAAAAATATTACCGACTAAGAAAACGTCAAATCAGCAATCTAGAGTTAGCAACCATGAAAACGGAAAACCTCGATTTTTCCTCCACCAAAGCATTATTTCCGCCCAAATATCACACTAGCAGTTGCCCTGCATGAAGTTTAAAAATAGAAAAAATAAATAATTACGTTGTGCAAAGCCATATTAGCAATTATTTCAGCGAGCACTCAACTTACCTAAGAATCTGATCAAGCTTATCAATGACTTGAAGCTGTTTAAGAATCAGGACCATCGAAAGGGCTAACCAAGTAAACTTTTTCCGATCAGAACAATCGTGACCAACCTGTAAAGAAACTGACCGTGTGAATCAAACCATAATCATCGTCAATGCATAGCCGAATGATCATAACGAGTTAGAACTTCCCTATATCACAGTAAAACATGTTCCTGAGAAGAAACTTAAGACATGATAATATCAATCATCCTCAGGACATAACCGAATGATCATACATAACGATTTAAAACTTCCCTATATCACAGTAAAACATGTTCATAAGAAGAAACTTAGACATAATGACATCAATCATCATCAGGACATGGTCGAATGATCATACGTAACGATTTAAAACTTCCCTATATAACAGTAAAATTTGTTCCTAAGAAAAATTTTTGACATGATGATGTCAGTCATCATCAGGACTTGAACGAATGATCATATATAACGTTTTAACACTTTCCTATATCACAATCATCATCAGGACATAGCCGAATGATCTAATAGACTGGGAAGCTTCACAGCTTCTTTCTTAAATCACAAGCAGAAGAAGAAAAATGCTTTGTTTAGTTTGAGATACAGTCACAGTTAGTCATGGCATTACTAAAAGAGTGCATGATAAGCCAAATGCCAACCGAGCGAAGGAGTACATTTTTGTCAACCGAAATGCTCCGGCTGCGAGTGAGGATCGACATCAATACTTTCGATGCAGAGAAAGTCATCCCTCAACTCTTTATCCGCAAAATGAGAAGCATGTCTCACGCATGATTTATCACTTCCAAATTGCTGCTAGAACTGACCTATTCAGAGAAACAGACATTAAGCCAATAATACAGCATGGAATGATAACAAAGAACTGGCCGCACTGTCCTAGTATCTACAGATCTGAATCATCGCAATAATTCCTTGAATATGAAAACGATTAAGCATAAAAATACAGAAACAAACAAAATTAAGATTAGTAAAATAAAACAGTTCGAGAACCACATGCAAGAGCCCGACTAGCCAAACAGATGTCAAAGAAAAGACTTCCTGATAAAGAAACGGATACAACATATACACTTGCGCGCGCCCACAAATAATATACACACAGATCTTAGATTGACGTATGGTTTCCCTGACTCCCTGTGCGTCAACAATTTCACATAGAACGTAGACACCAGCGCGCGAGCACAAACTTACACAGAAATCTTAGATTGACGCGTTGTTTCCCCGACTCCTTGTGCTTCAACAATTTCAAATACAACGTACACACAATCTCTCGCGCTGACAAATATACAAAGAGGTCTTAGACTGACGTATGGTTTCCCTGACTCCTTGTGCTTCAATAGTTTCACATACAACTTACACACTCGCACGCGCGCACAAACATACGGAGAGATGTTATATTGACTCATGGTTTCCCTGACTCCTTGTGCTTCAACAGTTTCACATAGCCAACGCCTGTTCTCTTTCCACCGATTTCCTTCCTTAAAATCTTTACAGTCTCACTTTCCTTTAAATTTTTATAGATGAGAGAAACGTTAATAACTTGAAAACTCAAAAAAGAAATTCACATCGATATTAACTTTGGTCACTTAGTAATAAGAACTGAAAACCAAAAAAATGAGGCAAAATGTTGCGCGGGAGACAAAATGTGAAAAAAAAAAACAGAAAACAGAGTATTGAGAATGAATACGCATATACTAGTCACAGAGTGAGAATCGTATCTTCTTCTTCCTCTCCGGTTGTAATGACAATATCTTCGGGTTTATCGATCGGAACGATTAGAGTTCCGGCGATCTCGTAATCGGCGGTCAATGCATTCTATTCCGATTCGCGCTCTTTGCTGGTGCTCTGGCTGGCTAAGTGCAGTATTCATCGGCGTAGTTGCATTGCTCGCCATTTCTGCTGTCACAAGTACTTCTACAAGGATCGAGCAATCCAGAAGCAGAGTTGATTTGAGAGAATGGAGCTATCTGGAGCAGTTATTTGGAGCTTTTTCTGTTTAGTGTGATCGCTGAGCCTACGGAATCGGTTACATTTTGAATTTTATAGTAACAACGGAAGGGACTAGAGAGGGATGGATAGTGGTGGGTCCAACGACGAAGGAGATGCCACGTGTCAACTTATCTAATAGCTTGGTTGATGAGAGCATGTACATGAATACTCAATTTAAATAATATTGTATTATTTTAAATTATTAACTTATTAATAATACAATTTTATAACCAAATTACATTTCGTTTGACGGATTAATCAGGTGGGTTCAGAGTTCAGACATAATCTCAAGTAGTTTGAATCTTCTTAACATCAAGATTTACGCATTCAACCAATCCAACTAAGCAAGGTTCTGTACAATTTACTGTATACATATTTTATATTAATTTTGAAATTTTGAAAATTATTTTATTAATTTAATCATAACAAAAAAATGATTTTAAAATTTTTTATTTTATAAAATAATCTAAAATAATATATAATATTGATCAATTTCAGTATTATACCCTGTCAAATTAAAATTGGTACAAACTTTGGTAAGACATTTACAATAATGATTTTTTTTTTCAAAAGCTTTAAAGCATTGAAGATGAAAGTAAATAAAATAGAAATTTATAAAATAATTAGATAAATATTAGTTGATCTATCTTTAATTTATTCTTAAAATTAAGAGATTGATCTAAAACTTAGTCAAACAGTTAAAGATAACAATGGCCTGACCCATAGATCTAGATGCAAGTATTTTTAATAGGTCAGGCTAAAGTCTAGCTCAAGATTGACTTGATTCAACAATTCTAAGTAAAACAATATCGTTATGCTTAAAAGAATTAGGCTTTAGGTAGGTCTGGGTCTGGATAGCCCAACCAAACTCATATCTAATTTAAAAAATATGTTATTTTACACTTTTAATTTTAAAAAAACATTTAAAAAATTGACTAGACTGGCTATGAATTATTTCATTGTCATCTTTATGTTATTTTATTTAGAAGAATTAGGTCTCGGGTCGATCTGAACCTGAACAGCTCAAACCTATATTTAATTAAAAAAAGACATCATTTACACTTTTAATTTTAAAATTTTATTTTTTAAACATTAACGGAGCTGACCATGATCCTTTCATTATTATCCCTATAATCGGTTTAACTTCTATTTTAAATAGTTTGAATTTAAGTTCGAAGTTTGAACTGATCTAATCTGATTGATTCCTATACTATTTTAAATAGTTTGAGTGAGTTTGAATTTACGTTTAACCATGAAATCCGAATTATTCCCATACCTAAAAATATGATCAAAACATCACAAAACGACATTCAGAGAACGTGACTTTAAAACTGTGATAATAAGTCAAAAATACTACAATGATATTAGTCAACCATAATATTCTATCCCATCGTGGAACGCATGTGCCCTAGGGTAGAAAAGGAAGTAGATTCTTTGTCCTCCCAGCATGCTTGGAGCTGCGGTTGTTTTTGTGCAAGTATAGCATGATATCATAGTCATGGTTCACAATTGGAACCTGCTAAGTTTTGTCGTGTTGTTGCACATGTTATGGGCCCGAGGAGAAACTCCTAGTCAATTGATCTACGATGACCTTTTTATAGGAAAAATATTCACAATCAACCGTAAACTTGAAGAGTTATATACTTATATTCATACTTTTTGTTTTTATTAATATGTTTATGAACACTTTTGAATATTTTGTCAAGTCTCCACAATTAAACTGCTAACATATTATAAATTACAACAATAATTATCTCTTTATATGAGAGACTAAGAGATATCAAATCCTCTGTCCTAAATACTTTATTCTAATCTTATTTTCACTTCAAAACGACATTGTTTTGTGTTTACGAGACAGGAACGAGACTAGAACAAGGAAATTGGGACATAAGATTTGAACCTAGACTCAGAAAAGAGTATTACATGTTAAAGGCACTTCTTTATATTAATAGAGAAATTCGTAATTATTAGTAAATAATTTGATAAATTTTCAATAAGTAATCATACGTAATAACCTATATACTACATTATATTTTTTTAATATAAGTCATTTAAAAATAATCTCTCTATTAGTTACGAGTAAGAGTGTATAATATTAGACTGTTATAAACTCTTATTGCCAAAATTTCTATGAGATTTATATATAATTTAACAACAAATGTAAAAGAGTATATTGTGTGGAGAGGTTAATTCAAATGGTGAATTTAACTTTCTAAGAAGTAGTGAATATTAATGAAAATCTTGTGTAATAGTTAATTAAAGATAAAGAAAAATTCATATTTATAAACAATTAATTAAATTAAATATGTCAATTAAGTATAAATTATTTATTTAAAATTGTGTATTATTATTAATAATTTAAAAATCAAACTAAAATTTAATCAGGTAAGATTAAAATATGCTTAATTAATTAATTAATCAATTTTGATTACTTTAATTTTTAAAATTTTAATTATTATATTTACCTAACAATTTATTTAATAATACTCTTAAGGATACTAACAACAATAGATCTCAGAAAGATTAGGCGATTGATTTTGGTTACATTTGTGGATTTAATTTGGGGGAATATTCGTCCCTTAAGAGACACATGCATTTGTCAGGAATATTTGTCTTATAAGAAATTAATAATTATAAACTTCAATAGAGTACTTACTTTCTAACTGTCCATCTAGAAAATGTGTAACGCTACACACACACCTAGACCCCTACTTTGGAAGTACACCTGTCGTAAGCATAGACAAAGTTGGTGACCTTCGCCAATCACGCCTAATGAAGCCATATGGTGCATGTTCCCTGCGTGCTTCTGCTCTATTTTTTTTTTTTGAGGGGATGCTTCTGCTCTATTGGTTAACTGCTTTTCGTTTGTTTCATTCATTACCACCAACTCACTAAAACCGCCTTGGCTCCTGGTTTTAGTCGACGGTCTTGTCACGGGGTCTCTGATTAAAAGCTATCGAGGCGATAAGGAGTTCAAATCTTGTGTTTTATTGAAACTTATTTATATATTTATTTAAAATTTATATAAATATATAAATAAAATTTAATAAAAATATTATAATCAAAAGAGGAGATCTAATCCGACCACACGTCAACGGTTGAGTCTGTATCTTTTACTCATTTAAACAAGCAAAGCCTCCATGTCAGGGTTGACCACAAAAACAGCTCTTCTCATGCGAACCCACATGCCAAAACCAGTGCAGAGCTAATGGAGACAAAACCACACGCCTAAGAGAGAAGTCATTTAGTTCAGACCTACCTACGGGCAAGCGAAATCGTATACTGATTTTTGATCGTTGTCGTTTGTGACTACTTCGTTGAACAATTTTGACCACACAACTGTGCTTGATATTTAGGAACGGCAGATAGTTTTGGACTCTGATTTCTGAGTTCTGACCCATTTAGACGAACGAAAGTTTTGATTAATTAGGTTTTGCAAAAGTTATAAATTGGTCAGTAATATTTTTTCAAAAAATTATATTATATTTACCATTATTTATAGTATTATTTTATATAATAGTATTTTCAAAATTTTATTAGTAACACCTTAATTTTTAATTGAGTTAAGTTTATAGCAAAATTTAATTTTTAAATAAATATCTATAAGAATTTAAAAATTATTTATTTAAATATTAATTTAATGTCTAATTTTTATTTTAACATTAAAAAAGTTTAAAAAAGTTTCTATCATGTTACCACTTTTAAGAGTATTGTTTTAGTAATATTAAAATGCAATACTTATTATTTTAATAATTTTAATTTACAAAATAATATCAGAGATAACAGTAAAAATTACTTAAATAACAACACCACCACCATCTAGTAAAAATTCTGCCAAGACTCGAGATTTAGAGAGGCCTAGTAGTACGTATCTTTACTCTTAACTAATAAAAAGATTGTTTTAAAAATTTAAGTAAACATTATTTAAATATTTTATAAAATATTGAGGTAAATTTGAATTAATAAATAAAATTTCAAATAAATAAAATTTGAATATAATTTTATAGTTATTCTATTACAAACCCTAATAATTTCTAACCTGTGCTTGATATTTTGGGTGGTCAATTCAGCTAGACAAATGGAGCTATAGCCTACAGGTGTTTAATTTCCGGGTCCATAAGGAAAAGAAAGAACTGAAAATGATGGATTCAACAATTATAGTGACAGATTCTTGTTAATCTCTCCTTCTAGCTTGTTCCATCCAAAGTCCCGTGACCGAAAATACCAGACCTTTCGTGACGTAACTCTACTTAATTCTCTACTTTGAATTCAATTTTTCCTTCTCACAATTGGAAATCATATTCGTAACAATTTATAGGTTACATGTTTCACATAATTCATTAATCTTAATTCAAGTAACTTAAATTTTCTAACAAATTGAATGATGAAGTTAAAAAAGAAAGACCAACCTTTGGAAAATAACAATGAAATACAAAATAAGTTATATATATATAAAATAATCTCTACTTGATATTAATACGATAAAGTTGCATATTACTAAACTTCCTTATAATAGTATTCAGTGTCTGTTTGGTTAAACTTTTGAAAGATGAATAAGTACTTTTTTCACCGTAAAAATTATTTTTAAGAAAAATAAGTGTTTGACCGTAAAATTTAAAAGCAGTTTTTTAATAAAAATGACTTGTTTAGAAACTAAAAAATAACTTTTTAAGAAATTCAAATTTGAAGTTTTTCAAACAAGCCCCTTATTTTAGTTTTTTAGGTAGACTTTACGTTTATAATTTCCGACGTTTACGTTTATAATATCCGACGTTTAAAAAATATCTATTTTAAGCCAATTCAAAATTTCTCTCTTCTATTTACCTTTGCTCTGCGATCTGGTTCATTCCTTTTATGATTAAAGTTTTTTTAATTCCGATGTTATCGTTAATAATTATAAATTATATTATTATAAAATTTGATAAAAGGTTATAGAAAGTTTAGGCACAGTCCAAAAGTTTTAAATAATTTTGATTTTGATCTAAAATTAATTAAAATTAAAATTGAATAAAAATTTAGAATTTAGCTAAAATTAAATTATTTAAAATTGAATTAATTTACAAAAGTTCTGAAAAAAAGTGTGTAATTTTAAATTATTATTTTCAGAACTTTTGTGACAATAAGCATGACCTTTTGAGTAATTAATTACGATCATTTAATTCTTTCTAGAAATTTCTTGCCGAGCACTTCTGTTACACTCTTTTATGGCAATCACAAAACAAAACAATTGTGATTTTTGACTATTCCAATCCATCGGCGACGCCACCGTCACCGAATCAAAACTTTCCTCAAAACCGCCAACTGTATTATCACTCACACCAACAAAAACTTCCTCTATAAAGTGCCTCTCTCTTCAATTTCCACTCACATGATCACATCCAAAGAAAAAACAACCTCCTAGAAGAATCTTTCTACTGTTACCGTCCCGACATTTTCTCTACATCGCCACACCTGTTACTGTATCCTTCTCTCCACTCTCTCTTATAACACTTCAATTTTTCCTTCGTCCCTGGAAGATTTATAGTCAACTATGGACACCAAAATAGGATCGGTGGATACGTACAAGCCCCCATGCAGCGACATGTGCAGCCCAGGGAACGGCGCCGTTTCGGCTCTTCAGAGCTCCGTCCACCCCACAACCTTCAACTCCCCGGACTCGACTCTCGGCCGCCACTTAGCTCGCCGGCTGGTCCAGATCGGCGTTACTGACATCTTCACCGTCCCCGGCGACTTCAACCTCACTCTCCTCGACCACCTGATCGCTGAGCCTGCGCTGACCAATGTTGGTTGCTGTAATGAACTCAACGCAGGGTACGCCGCCGACGGTTACGCACGGTCTCGTGGCGTCGGCGCTTGCGTTGTCACGTTCACCGTAGGTGGCCTTAGTGTTCTGAACGCCATCGCCGGAGCTTACAGCGAGAACCTTCCTGTTATATGTATTGTTGGCGGGCCTAACACTAACGACTATGGAACCAACAGGATTCTTCATCACACGATCGGTTTACCTGATTTCAGCCAAGAGCTTAGGTGTTTCCAGACAGTTACTTGTTACCAGGTAAGGATTGTTCTTTTACAATACAATTTGAATAAGCTCATGCAGTAGCAGAGACAGTTATTTGTGGTTGATGATTGATGCTTTGATTAGGCCGTGGTTAACAACTTGGAGGACGCGCATGAGCAGATCGATACTGCAATATCAACTGCTTTGAAAGAAAGCAAACCTGTGTACATTAGCATTAGCTGTAACTTACCTGCGATTCCTCATCCAACTTTCAGTCGTGAACCAGTTCCATTTTCGCTTTCTCCGAAGTAATAATTGCTTACCCTTTTTAGCTATCAAAATTGATAAATTTTCAGTATTTTGATGAATTTGAGTTGAATTTGGTTTGGTACAGATTGAGTAACAAGATGGGTCTGGAGGCTGCAGTTGAAGCAGCAGCTGAGTTCTTGAACAAGGCGGTGAAACCAGTTCTGGTGGGTGGGCCTAATCTGAGGGTTGCAAAGGCATCTGATGCGTTTGTTGAGTTAGCTGATGCTTGTGGCTATGCTTTAGCTGTGATGCCTTCAGCTAAAGGACTTGTGCCTGAGCACCATAGCCATTTCATTGGAACTTACTGGGGTGCAGTGAGCACAGCTTTCTGTGCTGAGATTGTTGAATCTGCCGATGCTTACTTGTTCGCCGGACCGATTTTCAATGACTATAGCTCTGTTGGGTATTCTCTGCTTCTTAAGAAGGAGAAAGCTATAATTGTGAAGCCTGATAGAGTAGTGATTGCTAATGGACCTTCTTTTGGATGTGTTCTGATGAAAGATTTCCTCCAAGCTCTAGCCAAGAGGGTCAAGCGCAATCCTACTTCTTATGAGAACTATAGCAGAATTTTTGTTCCAAATGGACACCCCCTGAAGAGTGAACCAAAAGAGCCTTTGAGGGTTAATGTTCTTTTCCAACATATACAGAACATGCTTTCTAGTGAGACTGCTGTAATTGCTGAAACAGGGGACTCATGGTTCAATTGCCAGAAGCTCAAATTGCCAAAAGGATGCGGGTAAGTATTGGTGGCTAGTGGATCTGATGTTCGCCTTTTGATCAGTATTCTGAAATTAATAAACAATTTCTTGGTTCTTTTCAGCTATGAATTCCAGATGCAATACGGATCAATTGGTTGGTCAGTTGGTGCCACTCTTGGGTATGCTCAAGCTGTGCCAGAGAAGCGAGTCATTGCTTGTATTGGTGATGGTAGCTTTCAGGTATATTACAACGAAACTTGGGTCCACTTCTGAACAGAAATCCTGGTTTTGGCATGGTGCTTCGCTGCTTCAAATATTGAGTACCCAATTTGGTACTGTATATGAATTGATTCTCAAGCTTTTCATTCTTCATGAAAACTTGCAGGTGACTGCTCAAGATATCTCGACAATGATGCGGTGTGGACAAAGAACCATCATCTTCCTGATCAATAACGGTGGGTACACCATTGAAGTCGAGATCCATGATGGCCCATACAACGTGATCAAGAATTGGAACTACACTGGATTGGTTGACGCAATCCACAATGGTGAAGGCAAGTGCTGGACGACCAAGGTGAGATTTTGGGCACAACTTTGATCAAATGCCTTAACGCCAATGCAATATACTTATGAAAATTGTGTGCACAGGTTTTCTGCGAGGAAGAGCTTATCGAAGCGATTGAGACAGCAACAGGGCCAAAACAGGACTGCTTGTGCTTCATTGAAGTTATTGTTCATAAGGATGATACAAGCAAAGAACTCTTAGAATGGGGCTCCAGGGTCTCTGCTGCCAATAGCCGCCCACCAAACCCACAGTAGACCTTGAATAAGTACACAACCACAGCAAACTATGATACCTGTTTTGCTCTTAATGAATGTCTTTGATTTTACTGCTTGCATTAGCAAGTCTATTTCCTCCAAGCGTATGCCTGTTCTGGGGTATCTGTGTTTTTTTTTCTTTTCTGTATATTCTTTTAAGGAGGATATTTTCCAATGTCAAAGTTTCATATATCATCCCCCTTCCATCTTTACATATGGCATTGTCCTTCCATCTTTACGTATGGCATCGTCTGGGAATTATGTGTCATATTGTTGATAAGTAGGTAGAATAGAATTCATATTTACACTTAAAAGTGATATCAGGATATGAAGTCACCAGTAATAGCGTCGTTGATAAGCTGGTGTGCCTTTAACAGAAACATTAATCAAATATCGTAATCGAATATCGATTTTAATCTCGGCACATCAGGGAGATAGTATAAGCGTCTCTGTTTCTCTTTAATAGGTTGGCTTTCACCTTGAACTGCATTTACCAAAATTTTCTAGTTGCAACTGGGTTCAAGATGGAATTTGAAACTGACTGCCAAATGTAAACTTTTTGGTTCAACTTTATGAATTGTGTTGAAATATAAAGTGAGAGTTTGTCTCACATTGGAGAAAGAGAGGAAAGAAGATTAACATATAAACCTAGTGAGCTTAGACTTATTATATGTGGTCTAATTTTTCTTCTCGTGTGGGCCCATAAATTCATTGTAAATTTTAACATGGTATTAAAGCAGGTTGTTCTTATGTTAGTCGTTAATACCTCAAAATGATAGATTATCACGAGTTAAGCTTTTAAATTAATCCACACGTGTGAGGAGTGTGTTGAAATATAAAGTGAGTTTGTCCCACATTAAAGAAAGTATAAACCTAGTGGACTATCACCAATTAGTTTTAGGAGGGAACCTTATTTAAACTTGTATATGATCTAATTTTCTTTTTCACGAGCCCGTAAGCTTATCATAAATTCTAACAAATTGCAATATTGATGCATTCATGTAGAGAACATATATGCAAAAAAGCTAGTGATTATTATTAGCTTTCATTTGGTGCACAAACTAAACGGCCATGTTCAAGTAAGGCAAGAGGAAAAGGGGCTTTACAATTGTTAATATGTGTTTTCAATCTGGGCATATTAGGATGTGCACTTCGACACCGGTGGCAACGCAACTCCATGGATAATAACTGGCTGTCATCGTCCTTCACCGTTGCTTTTCCTTTGGTTCTCACCTCTTCAATCACATCAACTGAATCTCTGAAGAAGGCGGTTGTAAACGTATTCCAGTGCTTCTTGTTCTTGAGATGGCTCGAATTGAAATCCTGGCTAATAACATGCAAATGCAATTGACGCATTGATGGATCCTGCAGGAGAACAGTGTAAACTTTGCATAAGATTAAGATACCTCCAACCTGGTATTTTGATCTGCAAGAAAAGATCAGCGGTAATGCAAACGAGCGAGCGATAGGGCTTAGCGCTTACCGAATGATATCCAAGGCGGAAGGTCATTGATCGATCATCACCTAAGAACTTTTGAACCCATTTCAAACCTACATTATGCATTGTCTTCAACAAATTAAGGTGCTCTTGATTCACATTTGCTAGAGAATCAAGGCCTCTGTACCTTGCCAAAACGAGGATATGTCTTTGCGCCTGAAAAGGGTAACAAAGTTTAGATGATTCAATTGACCTACAAGAGTAAAGCATTGCAACTAGAATTTACCTTGGGATAAAGATCATTTACTACAACAACATCATCTGATACTTCCAGCAACTGATCCTTTTGACTCTGGGGATTCATGGCAATGTTGTAAAGAGCTTGTGCCCATGCACTCCAATACTTCGATACGCTTCCTTCTCGCTTACCTTTCTCTCCGTAAGAACAGGAAACGTTATCCTTACCTTTCATTTCATCCTCAGATCTCTTACTCTTTTTGCTTGTCTCAGATGCACAATCACCATCTGTCTTAGTCTTTTGATCAGTGTTCAAGATTCTTCTAGGGCCAATTGGAGATCCTGCTATAAGGGCTTCACTGATTTTGACAGGTGACTGCTCTTGGTTACTTGCTATAGAGACAAAACATTCAAAAAGTGCCGTGTAAACTTCGCGAAGAATTTCGGAACCTTTACCGTAGTCGTTATTCAGACAATTAGGTCTCTGAGGATTCATATTTGGACCAAGGACATGTATGACATGGGATACTCTTTCTCTCTTGAACAATGGAGAATCTGAAGGAAGCGGCACAGCAATAGCACGCCCAGGTTGAAGAGATTTCGCTCGTTCCTTGGTTGCATACTCCAATGCAGGACCAGCAGCACTGAAAATTGCAGAATTTACGCCTCCACCGCCAGGTTTCAGCCGCCTGCATTGGTATTCCAGGTTAATCCTCCACAGATGTAAATGATCTCAATATGTTCAAGTAGGAAAGCCAATTTCACTAAATATGAATTTATCTAACTTGGTTACCAAGTAGAAAAAGCAGTATTAAAAGAACTAAACTGTACCAATATTGCAGCTAAATGAAATGAAAAAATCTACAGAATCATGTCTTTAGATCTACATGAGCCATTCTGTGAGCACACAGCCATGTCAATGTAATGTCGCTTTTAATACTTATACTGGATTCCGTGAAATAGTGCTGTTCTCCAACAAACAACTAATAAGCAATCACATATTGAATCATAAAACTTACCAGTTAGCAGCATTGGCTATTACATTACAATATAAGCCCCCAGCAGAATAAAGTTTAGTTATATCTCCAACAAAAGTGAAGAACTTCTTCGAGTCGATGTTTCTGCTCGCAGCTTTCGTCCTAACCAGAGACAAAATCTTTGATCTATGGCTCAGGTCTACTAAAACAAGCCTATTATTTCCAAGCTTACTCATAAATTCCTCAACTTTCTCAACAATGATATCAGCCGCTTTCTCGTTATCAAACTGAAAATCAGCCGTCGAGATAGATGGGAATGCGAGAGTGAAGCCAACATCCTCTCCAACAGAGCATTGGGGCAACTCTTTATTCAAATTTGTCTCTTTATATTCATCATTTGCAAGACATACAGACTCCTGAGCAGTATCCATATTTGATCCCAGGATCTCAGACGAAGGTTCCACCTTCTTCAAGAACTTCATAATCCCAAGTTGAATTTTGGCATCAGCATTCTTTTGACCAAAACAGCCCATTGAGAGTGTATCTGACGGCCCTAATGAACTATATGCCTTGATCGCAGCCTGAACATCACTATCGTCATGACAAAATACAATTCTAGAGAATCCTTCACTAAGCTTAGGCAATTCTTTCTTCTGCATCATTCTGTTCACAACAGCTGCAGCTTTCCCACCTTGCAAGTTCCCCTCGTGCCCGGTTCGTTTCACAGACCGGGAAATGCACACATTCGCTGGAAAATCAAGAACCACACCATGCACCTCAACTTGAGGGCCACCCAGCTTCACGAACTCTGCTCTCTGCTCTCTGTCCATATTGCATCTATCAACAAACACACTTTTGCCTTCACTCAGTGAGCCCATTACACTCTTCACACACTGTTGCTTCGTCCCAGCTTTACCATTGTTAATTATGTCCTACAACCAAAGGAACAAAACAACTCCACATCGTTTCAAATAAAAACAGTAAACAAACTCGAAAGTTCAATGAAGCATTTCAACAAACACGTGCATGACAGAGGAGGAACCCGAGTACCTGACAGACGCGAGACCATGGGCGTGAAGACGAAGCCATGACTTTCTCACAGAAAGTGGACTTCCCACTACCGGGTGCGCCAATCAGAATCACCACAACCAGTTTTGGCTTATCATCTCCAGTTTCTGAACAGACCCCACAGCGATTAATTATCAGGAGAAAAAGGGATAGGTCTGAAAACAGTAAATTAAAAGAAACGGAACGGAGTTACCTAGGTGCTTGGAATCGGAAGCGCCATCGATCTCCATTTCCATGTTATCAAGGATTGATGTTCTCGAAGACTGGTGCTTACGTATTTTTAAATTTTAATTAGAACATCTTAGTAAAGGCCCCTCTAAGAACTAATGTTGTCGATCGAAGTGTTTGGTTACGGGTTTTGCACTATCTTTCTATCGGACGGAGACTATCCCGCACTCTATGTAAATAGCAAATCTCGTGAAGGGTAGCCTCGGTGCTTCCAAAATTTTATGTTGCTAATTTGAAATTTATAATAGCAAAATATATGAATTTATCTGTAAAGTGTTAGTAAAAATTAATGTTTTAAAAATTAAATCCATTTTATCAATCTATCAATTTAACAGTGAAAATTTTGAACCAACTAAATTTTTAATTCAGTTTTAATTTTTTGGTTTGATTTAATTTAATAATTTTTATTGTTAAAGATCGATTAGTTTATTAATTAATCAGTTAGGAATAGCAATGTGTCAACTTATAAGTCGACACCATCAATTTTTTAAAATTAAAAATATAAAATAACATTTTTTTAATTAAATCCAAGCTTTGTCAGCCCAGGCTTAGACTGTAAGACTTAACTCTTCTATATAAAACGATGTTATTTTGATTAAAAGAATTGCACCTCAAACAAGGTTAGATCTAAAACTAACCCATAAGTTGACCCATTAAAAATACCTATAATCAATCAATTTTTATAAACTAATTAATTTATAAACATAAATAAATAAATTTTTATTTAACAATTTTTTAATTAATTTTAAATTTTTCAATAAGTAAAAATAATATTTTTCCTCGTTTTGAAAACGTTAATAAAAACTTAAATAAAAATTTTCAAAATTTTATAAGTTAATATTGAAACTTATATTAGTTAACAAATTATTAACTTTTTAAAATCCTTAATATAAAAATTGTACTTTTAATTTTTAATTAAATTTACATTGGTGCACTTGGGATTAACTTTGCAAATCGAAAAAAGATTAAATTTTGAATGGAGCTCCTTATTTATTTTAAATACATATTTACACAATTCATGCTTGATTATAATCACAAAGAACAGTGAGTTTTAAGAATTAGTAAATGTTCAAGTTAATCCTTATAGCTTAATATAAGAATTAAATTGTCAACCCATCCTCATAAAACTGTTCAAATTGTTCATGAGCTTAGGAATTGAACCTGATATCAATCAGATTCAGATATCACATGGTGTCTCACAAGCAAGATTTGACCATATAGATATAATCTCATTCAGATAATGTATATAACTCTAGAGATCTCAGATTCATGTGAAGCATAACAATACATGATTCCCGGAATCTAGTTTTGAGTGGATAGATAGATGATTACGAAAACATAATAGCTTATATTATATAACAAACTCCAGTCTTTTGATTTAAACAAAAACTTGAAAACTGACAACAAGGATAATAAGATCTAGATCGACAAAACCTAATGAGAATTAAGAAGTGGATGTGACCCATCTACTTGGATCTCTGCCTCATCTTTCTGCGCTTCCTCTTCAATCTCCTCATCCTCTTCTTCTTCCACTAGAAAACGATAAGAACATAAAATCAAAAAGACTATCCAAATTACAAACCTAAGATCGAAGAATAACTACAAAAGAGATTGGAAAGATTTAAGCACTTACCTTGGCTCTCATGGCGGTAATAACTTTCGACTCTTTCACACGTTACGTTGAATTAGAAACCCTAGACTGTAAGAAGAGAGAAGGTAAACAAAACGCATCACCTTCGCATGACCAGTATTTATAGAGGAACCCTAGGACATGGGCTCGTTCCGTACACCCATAGGCCCAATTTACCTTATACTTTCCAATAATTAATAAGATTAAATGAAATATAATAAATTAATTTTTGAATAAATTAATATTTTAAGATTTCAAAGTTCCTTTTAATATTTAAAAACTAAAATGAAAATTAAAGTTTAGCAGACATTATTAAAACTTATATATAATAAAGATTGAAAAAAATTAAGGGGATTGAAAAAAAATTAAGGGGTATGTCTTTACGTAGAGAAGAAGTTACAGTTTAATTAAAAAAAATTTAAATAAAAATTAATTACTTTATATTAATTTATAAAATTTGATTAATTTACAAAATTTTGTCAACTAATTAATAAATCGACAGATTTCAATAATAAGTGTTATTAACAAAGGTGTGAATTTCGTTCCATACATGTCGGTATCGGAGAAAACGGTACAAAATAAGGGTATTTATATACCAGGTGTAAATATTAGTTGATACCAACCTGTTTCGTCCGGCACCGGCTAATATTTATAATAACGGCTATATATCAACTAGTACTAAAAATTTTAAAAAATATAAGGACTAAGTAGAAAATTTTTTAATTTTGTTTAAAAATTTAACTCTCGCCTCCCCGTCCCTCACCCTTTCCCTCTCCCTCACCCTTTCTTTTTTTCAAAGGATTTTTTAATCTGTTATTAAGTTAAACTTTTATTATGTCTTTTAATTTTTATTTTTAAAATAAAATAAATATTTTTATTACTAATAATAATTAAGCATTAAAATAATTTAAAATAATTTTTTATTTTAATTTTTATCTCTTCTATAATATTTATTAATAAATTATTAATAAAAATATTTTATTTTAAAAATAAATAATTTAAAAATTATTATTTATAAACTAATATTTATTTTTATATATTTCTAATTATTAAATCAAATTTAATTTGAAATTTATATATTTTTAAAATATTTTTAAATTTAATTATATTCATTAATAATTATTCAATTAATTTTATAAATTAAATTAAGATATTTATAATTTTAGTAATAATTAATTTTAATTAATTAAATATATAATATATATTTAATTGATAGTAAATTAAACAATATATGTTTTTATTTCATGTTTTAATTCTACTTGGTTGTTTTCTTATCGCAAACTTTTGTTGTAAATTATAATAATTTCAGAGTTAAAGATATTTATTACTCTTTTTATTAGATATTTTAAGGTAATTTTTATTTATTATATAATGAAAATTAAAATTGTAATATTTTAAATACTTTGTATTGTTATTAATTTTATATTTGTAAATTGATGATTGTCTTTTATATATATAAATTGTAGTTATTATTTATATGTAAAATATCTTAAAAGGATCGTTATTTCATATTAATTGTTATTATTATTTATTATTTTAATTTTTGGAGGCTGAGTTAAAAATATAAAGTACAACTGTACACTATGATGATGAACTATTGTGTAATTTTTAAAAAAATTCAAGGACTATTTCGTAAATTTAAAAAATTACCTGAAACAGTACCTAGTATTGAATCTGGTACCAAATTCAGTACGGTATTCGCAACATTAATTCTAAAGATAAACTAAACTGGAAAGTAAAAACCAAGCTATAATATTATTTAAAATTTTTACAATTGAACTGATTAAATTGACTCAGTTTTTCACTCGTTGATTATTTTTATCAATATTTTAAAAGTTAAACTAATAAAATAAGAAGTTTAAGATTTAACTATTAAATTAGTATTATACCATCATTAACAAAAATATAATAAAGATTAAAAAATTGATGAATTTAAAATATAATTTAATAAATAGTTAATTAAATAAAGACTTAAATAAAAATTACTAGTTTATTTTAATTTATAAAAATTAATTAATTTACAAAAATTAAATAATTAATTATTAAATTAGAAAAAAATTAATAATAAAGATTATTAATATAAATTAAACTGAATTGTAATATTAACCGATATAAATTTTCACGTTTTTTAATAATTAAAATGGTTAGTTTTTTAATCATTTGTTATTTTGTGAAATATAATAAATTAATTTTTGAACAAATTAATATCCAAATCCTAAACAGTGAACTACAGAGGGCCCTTGAGATTTTTCCGGGAAATTCTCCACACTTCAGCAGAATGGGAACGAGTCGAGAATTGACTCTGAGGTCTTTTCTTAAGCTTAGAAAATTGACCACCGACGCAGGAGGGAGCTCCGTACCACCTAACCATATAGCACCTAACACCGATACTGAAATGATAACCTTGTATTCAGGCTCAAATTTAGTGTTGAAAAGAAAAGTTTCCGATGAAAAGAGCAGTTTTTGCATGGCTTTTCTTGGTGCTCCTGATGACACTGGATACAGATGCAGTTTCAGGCCAGTGCCTGAGGGATCAGCATTCCTTGTTGTTGCAGTTACATGACAGTCTCAGGATCGATACAAGTAAATCTACAAAATTGGTGAGATGGAATATGAGCGAAGATTGCTGCAATTGGGCAGGTGTAAGTTGCGATGAAGTAGGCCACGTCACTGGCCTTGACTTGAGCAATGAATCAATCTCTGGTGGAATTGAGAACTCTGGGATGTTCAGCCTTAGTTATCTCAGGATCCTGGACTTGTCTTGGAACTACTTCAACACAACTCTACCTGCCGGGTTAGCTAACCTGACAGAACTGATTCATCTGAACTTGTCAAATGCTGGCTTTGTGAACCAAATTCCGGTTGAGATTTTGAAGATGTCATCTTTGGTTACTCACTTACTCTTGATTTGTCTGCCATTTACTTCCCTGTATCTGGAGTTTTTCCTCTGACACTTGAGAATCGGAATCTAAGAACACTTGTTCAGAATCTTACCCAGCTAACAGAACTCCATCTTGATGGTGTTAATATGTCTGCAAGCAGTAAAGAGTGGTGCCAAGCCTTGTCTTCTTCACTGCCTAATCTGCACGTTTTGAGTTTGTCCAACTGTTATCTTGCCGGTCCCATTCATCCTTCTCTTGCAAAGCTTCAGTCTCTCTCAGTGATTCGTTTGGACAACAACAATTTGTATGCGACGGTTCCGGAGTTCTTGGCCAATTTCTCAAAGTTGACCATCTTGAGCGTCAGTTCATGCCAGCTGAACGGAACCGTTCCTGAAAGACTATTCCAGATTCCAACACTAGAGATTCTTGACTTGTCCAACAACATATTACTTCAGGGTTCTTTACCGGGGTTTGGTGAGAATATGTCTCTACGGACCATGGTGCTCAGCAATACTCAACTTTCAGGAGCACTACCTCAGTCCCTTGGCAGCCTTGCCAATTTGTCAAGAATAGAGCTTGCAGTTTGCAATTTCAGTGGGCCTATTCCAAGTTCAATAGCAATGCTCACCCAACTTGCTCGCTTGGACTTCTCCTACAATGCATTCAATGGTTCATTTCCATCTCTTCAGAAGTCCAAAAAAGTAAACTATGTAGACTGTTCATTCAATGGATTCACTGGTGAAATTCCATCATCTAACTGGGAAGGTCTTCTAAATCTCGTCAATGTTGACTTGAGGAGTAATTTATTTCGTGGAAGCATACCCTCGTCCTTATTCGCTATTCCATCGCTGCAGAAGATCCAAC
>JAOSBL010000004.1:28933995-28944738 GCA_027568915.1 Erythroxylum roraimae
CCGAACAACCCAATGGATTTGGATATGGGTAGTAAATCGTAAAAACCGATGGATATGGATATGGATATGGGTTGAGTGATAAAAAATGGATATGGGTAGAGTAAAACCCGAACCTAACCCTACCCATTACCCCTAGGCCTGTCTCATTCCTTTGACCTTATTCTCATTCTTATGCGGAAAAATGGCTTGGAGAGTTTGCACATAATATAGGTAACTGTACAGTCGTTAACGCCGAAATATGGGGAGTCTTTATAGGGTTACAACTGGCATGGGATCTCGGGCATCGACGAGTGAAATTAGATGTAGGCTCGATGATTATTATCAATATATTATCCTCCTCAGAGGCTCAGCAAGCTCTATTTAATTCCTTGATACTAGGGATTCACCAATTACTAACTAGAGATTGGCTAGTGAAAGCAAGACATATTTACCGCTAGATTAATAGGGTTGTGGATTAGCTAGCCAACTATGCCGGTTCACTGAAACTTGGCATTCATCTGTTTCCAAACCCGCCTGTGGGTTGTTTATCCATCATATTAAAGGATATATCGAGAGTTTCATTTCCCCGACTAGTAATGTAAGACCTGTACCCCTCCTTTTCTGCTTCAAAAAAAAATTAATTGGAGTTAAATTAAATTTCAGTTTTAATTTAAAATTTAAAATTAATCAATTTTAATTTAATTTTAATTTTGGAAAACACATGACCATAAGTCGTTTTTTCACAAGTTTTCCAACGCATGTCGTCTAGAAGAACGAACTCGAAAGGCATAGTGTGAATGATTGAACGGAAAAGTGCAGCCAAAACATCTTCAGTCAAGGCATAGTGTGAATGATAGAACGGAAAAGTGCAGCCAAGACATCTCCAGTCAACTACGTTCCCAAGTTACACGTCACAGACACTTATGTTCAACTTCAGTTTACCAAACTAGGAGTTTACCAATATTTAATGAGATATCAAATTTAATTTATTTTGCTGATGAGATGATCTTTATAATTAAATTTATTTGATTCTAAATAAGGGTTTTTAGTTACAGATTCTAACATGATAAAACAACATTTGAGCTAACATACACAACGCGCGATCCTTTCTGCTTTGTGGAGACCTGACGAGGGTCATATAATGTATTGATATATTTAACTTTTATTTTGTATTTTTACAAAAAGATTTTTTTCGTTACTTAAACCTTTAACCTTATGGTCACAAAGGAGCAATTTTAAAACAAAATTTAAGTATGAACTAAAAATTTGACAAGCCTATTAAAAAATAGTTATTTTAAAAAAACCTTTTATTACGAAAGATCATACTATTTTAAATTTGAGTATAGAGCTAGCTTTAATTCGAATTCTATATAAAACTTAAATCTAATTCATTAACTTTTAACCTAATAAGACTGAACTAATGTCATTATTACTCATAACTTGAATATTTGATTTTTAATTGAATTTTTCTTATTTTAGTTGTAGTGGTATAGTCTCCTTTATCAAACTTGAACCATGGAGAGAATACTTGGATTTGATTTGTTAACTGGTTAGAGGTAACTCCTCTTATACACAATTCAATTGCCTCAAAATCACAATCCGTTGTGACAGCAGTTATTCTACGAACCCCTTTTGCAATTCCTTCCTCAGACAAAAGAGCAAATGTCTTTACTTCCCGTGTATTTGTTAAATGTGTACCTAATATTCATAAGAAATTAGTCTCCTGAATGAAAAGGGGAAAGTAGGCAACTGACGTACGTCGAAATCTGGTTGGGAGGGAGAGGCGTGAATGGATTAGCAGGGGGGTTTGGTTGGGCAACTTCAGCCGGTGCTGGCGCCTGCGGCAGCACCTCTTGAGCCGCCTCCGTGGAAGGGACTGAATTTGCGGGAGGTATAGGTATGAATGCGTTATATGACAAGACAACAGCACCACGCGTTGTAGGTTTCAACCCGAAACGTCCGTCTCTTTGGTATGCTCTCCTTCGTTGATGCGTAGGAGTGAACGAATGAAGCAAGTCGGTGAGATCGCATGAGAGTGACGGTGAGGGAAAACGAGAGCCTGAAGACGCGAGAGAATTAAGCTTAACGAGGGCAAAATCGAGAAAAAGCTGAAAAAATATGAGCTGATGGGGTAAAACACTCCTATAGAGGAGTTGTTTGAAAAATAGCTGGTTGGGTTGAATCAGCCAACCCAACCAGCTATTTACCAAACAAGTTTATGAGATTTTTTTCAAAGTCAATCAGTTAAAAGAAATTGACCAGCTAAAAGAGAGCTGATAAGCTCCTCACTAAACAAGGCCATTGCCTTTGGAAGCTAAAGCTGCGGATCTAATCCAAAAGGGAGAATGGAGAGGTAACCTTAGAGGACTTTCACGTCTGCAAGAGTACTTACCATGTCTAGGGGATTCTATACTACCTGACTTTATCTACTGGTCTCCTGGTTTACCGATTTTTCTTGCCATAGAATATTTAGAAATGAGATGACGGTGGTCCTTTGGTGCAATCTTGTATGAAAGAACTCGTTGAACCCCAAAGCCTCCTTTATTACCCGGTTAGTCATAAAAAATAAGCTTTGTACCAAATGTAGATGATTCAACCCTTCTGATACCATTTGTGCTCTTTGTCACTATGTTTATTTGTAATTATTCTAAAGTATTCATTTTTCAAAAATAAATGTAACTTTAGGTAATTGGGTAATACAACCTTGGTCCTTTCAATCCTTTTATTTAGTACTTGACGTTTTCTTTTTTCTAATTTTATCAAATTAAGCTCCAATTAAAGTAGAGCAAGCTTTGATTTGATAGTTTCGAAATGATATTTCTATGTAGTAATGAACAAGTCTTTCACGAACTTGCTAAAATCAAACTATCAAACCGGAGGACACGGTCCAATGTGTTGATTATACATAGAATTTTGTTACACATCATATTCAACTACATGCGCAAAATTTTCAAGCTTCATTTACTTCATCCACATTTTCAAGACATGTGAACCTTGAAATTTTTTCTACATCGTTGAAAAGTTTAGTTGTTAATTTTCAAATACTTATTAAATAAACCGTTAAAAATATGAAATAACTTCTAAATTACGTAATTTTATTAAATTGTTTAATCGAACTTTATTTATGTACATCATCATCATCAACACTCAGTTGAAGTCCCACAATAGCGTGAAGTTTGGAAGTTTATTTATGTACATATTTACTTAAATTAATTTTACATAAAAATAATTAAATATCAAAAGAAAGGCAATTAATAAAATTTAACCGACTACCTTTAAATTGTTTTTTATCAAAATGTGGGTCCGCAAATACTATACACTAAATTTATAATCAAATTTTAGTATAAAGTTATAATCAAAATTTAATGATAGAAATGTGACATTCTTAATAGTGAAATGCAATTTTTAAAATATTTTAAAGAAAAATATATTAAAATAGAATTAATTAATTAATTAAATTTCAAAGTAATTTTATTAATATTGATTGTCACATAAAATGAATTTGTTATTTCAGGTAATATGTAAATATTAAATAAAGAAAAATTTTAGAGAAATATAATATTTTTAATCAAATTTTTATGTATATACTAACGAAATTAACATTTAAAATATATTTATAATAAATTGAAAGTTTGTTTACATATATTTAATATTTTATTTTTAATTAGTAATATAAATTAAATAAAATTTAGAATTTTAAAAATAACTTATTGTAAACATATTTAAACTAAATCATAAGTGATTATTGATTTATTTCAAAGTTAAAACTCTAACTCTACAAAATGACTTAGTAGAATTAAGAATGGGGTCAAGTTCAAATGGCACACCCTTTTTTAAAAATGTGTACAAGTTAGTCAGCCATGACTAGCAAAATAACACTTTCTTCGACGGCTTAATTTTCTATTAGATTTAAATAAATTATAATCATTAATATTGGCATTAAATTTAAATATTAGTAAAAATATATTTACTTATATTCTTATCTTTAACATGAGTTTATTTATAATATAAAAAGCCGACATACTCAAAGAGCTTGTTTCAGTAACTTAAACCTATGACTTTATGGTTACAAGAAACAATTTTATCGGTCACTCAATTTATTTAAATTATATGAATATTAATTTAATAATATTTAAAAGTTTAAATGCAAATAACATATTTAGACAACCACCTGCTCAATCATCTTCAAAGCTACATTATTGCTAGTGCTTTTCATGATTGAAAGGCATAGATGGCTTCTCAATTATTACGTTTTTATCAAAATTTAATTTTAATTGTAATATTGTAATAATTATTTTATATCACAAACATCAATTTGATTGAATTAATAAATATAATTATAAATTAATATTAATATTTTGTTTACTTTTTTACGAAAATAATTAAAATGGATTTTCAACGTGTTTAAAGAGTTGAAATTAGAGCTAAATTTAGATTATAATGAAAACTTAAAAAAAAATAAAATGTACTTTCTATCAATTATTATTAGATTACATCAAACAAGCTGTTCATGAGATGACTCAAAGCACAAGTACCAAAACGCAAACGACTAAGAAGTCCAACCCAACGGTTGGCTAGTCCAAATTAAAGGAGATGGGTCCCGATGGATATATAAGTCTTTTGCGATGTGAATCAGTTCTTGACCAAGTCAGTGTTGTCTATTCTACTAAATAATGCCTTTCAACGTTTTATTTGGTTTCATTTTAATCTTATTATAGGTTTATTTAGGCTGAGAAATTTTCCCCCGTGAGAAACCCGGGACTCTTCAAAAAATTGAATAGTTTCTTCGAAAGATGCATGTCAATAATGGGTAGGGTCAGACTGAGCCGCGGGCTGACGATTATATTTTTTTAGAAAAAATAACATCGTTGTTTACGTTTCGGTAGTCATACTCGGCCTAGCTTTGCTCGTGACCTGAAAAATCTGGGCCAAAATTGTAATTCCTACTTGTAAATTATATTTTTTGTGGTGATTTACGTGCAATTATAACTAAATTTGGAATATATTTTTTATTTTAATAAATTTTCAATTTTGTTAATGAATGAAATTACAAAATTATACAAGGTACTTTTGGCCAAAAATTTGAATTACATCTTCACATTTTACGAAAAAATTTAATCGTGATCTTGAGTAAGAGTTGAGTTTCAGAAACGGAATCTAACAATTTATTTATAATATTATTTTATTTTTAATTTTTAAAACAGTATCAACAATACTTAGTAAAAGTTTCACTAAAATGTAGGATTTGGAAATGTAATATATAATCTAGGTTACTTTCCATAGATCACTTGAAGAAGAAAAAAATGCATATGCATATTAAAATATTAATAATTTAAAATAAAAATAAACTGCACAGATAATAATTATAATAATAATAAAATAGAAATAAATAAACTTGTATAAATTGAAATATTTTTGAAATTGTAATAATAATATTTTAAACTCTAATAAATTTATTTTATGTCACTTCTTAATATTTGATTCGTTAATTTAATTTATGCAATATTATAATTAAGCAAATTGGATTTACGGATTATTATATGATATTAAAATCAATATCTTGATTAAATATTCAATTTTCTCAAATTTTCAAATCATTTATTTAATTATATAAGCTTCTTCATATTTGGGGTTACAGCTGAATTGGAGTCACCATTAATTGAACTACACTATCTCTGACTAATTAAAAATAAATAAAATTACATCATTTATGGGCTTAAATAATTAATTAAAAACACTATTTAAATTACATCATATATACGACAATGCCATGACCTTGTCCAATTCCAGGAGCGCCCTAGAATCTATGTTTTCTCAACGCGTTCACACTGGTGATTGCTGTTGCATTTAAATTCTTATTAGTTGGATATTAATTAATATTACAGATGAAACGTAATATATTTTTATCGTTTGAAAGGAAGTTTATAATAAAATAAGATGAAAGCTAATGGTTTTATGTTATGTTCTGTTTTATTTTAAATAGTGAAAATAAGGAATCTTTGATTCGGAAGTTTTGAATGGAACATAAACTAACAAATATATATTACCTAATATACTCTCAATAATTTTTTGTAATACTAATTATTTTTCGTAATATCAATTACTTTTCTTTACAAGTATGCTAATTATTTCTATATAAATAAAAATATAAATAAATTATTTTTAAATATAAATCACAAAATAGAAAAAACTAAAATTTAATATAATAAAAATTATTATATAATTAATAATAAAATTTTATTATTTTAAGATAGAAAATACATAAAAAAATTATTTGTTACGGTGACTTTTTAATTGGACATGATTTCTGTTTTAAAATCATAACATTAAACCTCCAGCAATAACTATTTTAATATAAGGGGTATAATAGTCATTCATTATACATTCCATTTCATTTCATTTTATCCATCTTCTAAACAATATTTTACTACATTATATTATGAACCCTTGCATCCTTCTCAAACAACTTTTCACTATATTAAATTCCATTATAAATCGTTCCGTCTCGTTTCATTATATTCCATTCCTTTTCATTAATTAATATCCAACCAGACCCTTTAAGTCCTATACCTCCCATTTTCCTCACTCTTGAGAGTGACTAGCTACCAATATTAAATTGTAAATAATACATTATTCTTATATTTAAATGAAAAGTTAAGCAATATCTAAATTTTTAAGAAATTTTTAATTCATTAATAAATTTTAAAATTTTAATTTAGTGATTAAAATTTGTATAAATCAATTCAAAATATTATTTTTACTAACATATTTACCAAATATCACGTAAATGCCTATTTATTAGCTAAATAGTAAAAATAACATTAGAAATAATATTTCTATTAGTTAAAAGTAAGATTGCGTATTACTAAACATTTATTTAGACTCCGCATATTAGCGAGATTTTTTACCGTTGTTGTTATTATAATAAAAACAATATTTATGCAAGTTTTTAAAGATTAATCACTAAATTAAAATTTTTTATTTAATTGGTGACAAAATTATTTTATTCCATGTAGGTCTGCAAGGGAATCAGAGTAAGGACCGCTGAAAAGTGGCAGATTATCGTTGAAACTGAAAAGGTATTAAAAAATATTAAATCGATGAGTTGTTGATTCAGAAACGTAATTTATCAACAAGTTTGACTTGGATTGGAATAACTTGTATAAAGAAAATACAATAAAAAATTAAGAATCCTTAATTTTAATATTAAAATTGTACCTTTTAAATTAAAAAGCCCTTCTCTTATAGTTATTTTTTAACTAAAGTTTGGAAAAAGAGACTTTTTAAAAAATAAAAAATTATAAGAAAATTTTAAATATTTTTAAATATGAAATTAATTAAACTACAAAAACAACTTTTTTTTTTTGTTATCCACGAGATGTCTGTCTCAACTATAGAAAGACACCCTTAATTTATCTATACTTAAGCTATTTTTTTTTGCTTAAATCGGCTTTACAGAAAGCAAAGCTTTGATCCCAAATTTTAAACCGGTTTGTTTAAAAAAAGTTAAGAACGCCGGAAGAAGCAAAAGTTGTCTTTGCAAGCATTGGTAGATTAAGTTTCACACGGTACCAAAGACAATCAGAGACAACGAATCAGGCAAAGTCTTTGGCTTTGAATTTTCTAAACTTTCTTGGAAAAGATTGCAAATTTTCAATCCCAGCAGGCAGAAGAAAGTCTACACTGTACATACAATGATACAATCTAATCCGACAAGGAAACGCGTACAATCTTAGACGTTTTGGGTGGAAACTCAACTTCGGTTTAATTTCGACGGCGCTTCTGTTTCTGACCATCTCATATATCTGCACCCTCCAGTCAACTTTCTCTTCTTCTGCCATCTCCTTTGTGTACTTCTGTGTTCACGTTCATTGCCGTAGCAGGTGCAAGAAAATGTTTCTTAGAAGGCCATGTATAGATCACAAGAATACAAAAGCTTCATGTCAAAGGGTTTTCACTTCTCTAAGCCAACAACCAGATTGATCAGCTTTTCCATGTTCTGCTACGGTGTCTCTTAATTGTCTCCGATGAGATCTCTGATCTTTACATGGTTTTTCTTGATGGCCCTTTTGACGATACTCCTAGGCATCGATGTTGCTTTAGTGTCTGGCCAGTGCTTGAGGGATCAGCAATCATTGTTGTTGAAGTTACATGACAGCCTCAAGATCGATGCAAGTAAATCTACAAAAAGGGTGAGCTGGAATATGAGCGAAGATTGTTGTAATTGGGCCGGTGTAAGCTGCGATGAAGCAGGTCATGTCATTGGCCTTGACTTGAGCAATCAATCAATCTCTGGTGGAATTGAGAATTCCTCTGGGCTGTTCGGCCTTAGTTATCTCAGGATCCTGAACTTATCTGGGAACAACTTCAGCACGACTCTGCCTACCGGATTAGCTAACTTGACAGAACTGATTCACCTGAACTTGTCAAATGCTGGCTTTGTGAACCAAATCCCCATTGAGATTTCGAAGATGACATCTTTGGTTACTCTTGATCTGTCTTCCCTATACTTCCCTGGAGTCTTTTCCCTTATACTTGAGAATCCAAATCTGAAAACACTGGTGCAGAATTTTAAGCAGTTAAGGGAACTCCATCTTGATGGTGTTAATTTTTCTGCTAATAGTAACGAGTGGTGCCAAGCCTTGTCTTCTTCACTGCCTAATCTGCAAGTGTTGAGTTTGTCTAACTGTTATCTTGCAGGTCCCATTCATCCTTCTCTTGCAAAGCTTCAGTCTCTCTCAGTGATTCGTTTGGACAGCAACGATTTGAATACTCCGTTTCCGGACTTCTTTGCAAATTTCTCAAAATTGACTGTCTTGCGCCTCAGTTCATGCCAGCTGAACGGAACTGTTCCTAAAATACTATTCCAGATGCCAACACTAGAGATTCTTGATTTGTCCAACAACAAATTACTTCAGGGTTCTTTAGCGGGACTTGGTGAGAATATGTCTCTACGGACCGTGGTGCTCAGCAATACTCAACTTTCAGGAGCACTACCTCAGTCCCTTGGCAGACTTACGAATTTGTCAAGAATAGAGCTTGCAGCTTGCAATTTCACTGGGCCTATTCCAAGTTCAATAGCAAACCTCACCCAACTTGTTCGCTTGGACTTCTCCTACAATGAATTCAATGGTTCATTTCCATCTCTTCAGAAGTCCAAAAAACTAAACTATGTAGACTGTTCACACAATGGATTCACTGGTGAAATTCTATCATCTAACTGGGAAGGTCTTCAAAATCTCGTCAATGTTGACTTGAGGAGTAATTTATTTCGTGGAAGCATACCCTCGTCCTTATTTGCTATTCCATCGCTGCAGAAGATTCAACTTTCTGAGAATCAATTTGATGGAGGAGTTCCTGAAATACAAAATGCATCTTTCTCTTCACTGAATACCTTAGATTTGCAAAGCAACAAATTGGAAGGGCCAGTTCCTCAATCAATCTTCGATATTAAGGGACTTAGTGTCCTCTTACTTTCGTTCAACAAGTTAAATGGCACCATCAAGCTTGATCACATTTGGAAGCTTAGGAATCTCACTGCACTTGATCTTTCATACAACAACTTGACAGTTGATGCAAAATCTGGCAACTCTACCACATCTTCTTCACCCCAGTTTAGTACCTTAAAACTTGCTTCTTGTAATTTTAGAGTCTTTCCTGACCTACGAAACCAATCAAGAATGGTCCATCTAGACCTTTCAGATAACCAAATCAATGGGTCAGTTCCTCATTGGATATGGAAAGTTGGTAATGGGTCTCTCATCCATCTGAATCTTTCAAAAAATCTACTAACAAACCTAGAACAGCCTTATTCTTTTCCTAGCCTCAGTGTTCTGGACCTGCATTTGAACCAACTTCATGGGAAGATTCCACCTCCTCCACCATCTGCTGCATACATTGATTACTCAAGCAACAAGTTCAATTCTGGCATACCACAAGAAGTTGATCTCAGTGCTGCAATTTTCTTCTCCGCCTCAAACAATAGTCTCACAGGTGCTGTCCCCAAGTCAATATGCAATGCTACTTTTCTTCAAGTCCTTGACTTGTCCACTAACAAGTTGAATGGCACAATACCAGAGTGCTTAATTGAGACGAGCAATACACTGCGTGTTCTGAATTTAAGAAGAAACAACTTCAGCGGCAGTGTTCCCAATAAATTCCAAGGTAGTTGTGGATTAAGGACTCTGGATCTAAGCGGCAATCGATTAGTGGGAATGATTCCAAGATCTGTGGCCAACTGTACAGTTTTAGAAGTTTTAGACATAGGGAACAACCAGATACATGATGTCTTCCCTTGTCTATTGAAAAGCATATCCAGTTTGCGTGTCCTTGTTCTGCGGAATAACACATTTTCCGGTAACATAGTATGTGAAAAAACGAACACATCTTGGCCAAAGCTTCAGATTGTCGATCTAGCTTTCAACAAGTTCAGTGGCACACTGCCACGTGAATGCTTAAGTACTTGGGAGGCAATGAAAGGAAATGCGAATGACACTCATGATCACCTCAATTTCAAGCCCTTTTTGCTAAATCAGCTGTATTATCAAGATTCAGTGACAGTTACCAGCAAAGGCCTCCAGATGGACCTGGTGAAGATCCTAACTGTTTTCACATCCGTAGACTTGTCAAGCAACAAATTTGAAGGGCCAATTCCAGAAGTCATAGGACAATTCAAAGGCCTTTATGCCCTAAACTTTTCACATAATGCTCTCAATGGATCAATTCCATCCTCCTTGGGCAACTTGACACAGCTTGAATCGCTGG